>PVKU01003793.1:0-166547 GCA_004027475.1 Anoura caudifer
CCCCCTTCATTACCCTCCACCCTGCACACCCCCTCCCACCCACATTCCCCCCTTTAGTTGATGTCCATGTGTCATAAGTTCTTTAGCTTCTACTTTTCCCACACTATTCTTGCCCTCCCCCTATTTTCTACCTCCCATCTATGCTATTTATTCTCTGTACCTTTTTCCCCTCTCTCCTCCTCCCACTCCCCTGTTGCTAACCCTCCATGTGATCTCCATTTCTGTGGCTCTGTTCCTGTTCTAGCTGATTGCTTAGTTCGTTTTCTTTTTGTTTTAGGTGTGGTTGTTAATAATTGTGAGTTTGCTGTCATTTTGTTATACATGTTTTTTATCTTTTTCTTAGATAAATCCCTTTAACATTTCATATGATAAGGGCTTGGTGATGATGAACTCCTTTAATTTGATCTTTTCTGAGAAGCACTTTATCTTCCTTTCTAAATGAAAGCTTCCCTGGATAGAGCAATCTTGGATGTAGGTCCTTGACTTTCATGATTTGGAATACTTCTTTTCAGCCCCTTCTTGCCTGTAAGGACTTTTGGAGAAATCAACTGATAGTCTGATGGGAACTCCTTTGTAGGTGACTGTCCCCTTATCCCTTGCTACTTCTAGAATTCATTTTAATCTTGGCTAATGGAATTATGATGTGCCTTGGTGTGTTCCTCCTTGGGTCCAACTTCTTTGGGACTCTCTGAGCTTCCTGGACTTCCTGGAAGTCTATTTCCTTTGCCAGATTGGGGAAGTTCTCCTTTATTATTTTTTCAAATAAGTTTTCTACTTGTTGCTCTTCCTCTTCTCCTTCTGGTACCCCTATAATTCAGATGTTGGGACATTTAAAGATGTCCTTGAGGTTCCTAAGCCTCTCCTCATTTTCTTGAATTCTTGTTTCTTCATTCCTTTCTGTTTGCTTGTTTCTTCCTTCTAGTCCACTCCATTGATTTGAGTCCCAGTTTTTCTCCCATCACTGTTGGTTCCCTGTGCATTTCCCTTCATTTCACTTATTGTAGCCTTCATTTGTTCATCTAATTTGTGAGCAAAATCAACCAGTTCTGTGAGCATCCTGATCACCAGTGCTTTGAACTATGCATCTGTTAGGTTGGGTATCTCTTGGTTGCTTAGATGAATTGGCTCTGGGGCTTTGATCTGTTCTCCCATTTGAGCCATTTATGGGTTGGGTTTTTTTTTTGTTGTTGTTGTTTTGTTTTTTTTTTGGTCTGGTCACAGCTGTTACATAGTGAGGGGCAGAGCCTTAGGTGTTCCCCAGGGCCGGGCAGCCCAGTCACTGGGTTGTGACACTATATGTGCGGGTGGGGTCTGAGAGGGAACAATGGTGCTTGCTCCGCTCTCTCTTGCATTCCAGTCCCTTCTGCTGCTTCCCCCAAGCAAATTGGGCCCTTCTGGTGCTGATTTCCATGTGGGTGGGCTTGTGTATGTTCTAGGACCCTGTGGGTTTCTCCAGCGATCTCTCCTGTGAGGCTGGAAGTCTCTTCCAGCACCTCAATCCCCACAAGTGTTTTCAATTGGTGTTTTTAGATTTTATTTCCTGGTGCTGTGGCCCTGGGTTGCAAGGTCTGTCTTGCTCCCCATTTTTGCCTGGATTATCTGTGTGCAAATGTGGGGCCACCTGGTCAGCCAGCTGCCTGGTGCGGCCTTACTGGGTCTACCTGTTGCCACCCCATGCCTGGGGTTTACTAGCCACAGTCTGTGCCCCTGGAATCTGCCAGCTGCTGCCTGTGCACCCGGGTCTTCCAACCTCCACTTTTTCCTGCTGTGACTCTGCCACTCTTACCGGTCTGGATGAATGGTTGGCAGACTTCTGTACAGTTCAATTTTTCTGTCAGTTCTGTTGTTTTCTTATTTGTAAATCTTTGTTTTCCTTAATTTTGGTTGTGTGAGGAGGCACAGTGTGTCCACCTATGCTTCCATCTTGCCTGGAAGTCCTGGAATTCATATTTTTATTGCAGTAAAAATTTTAAAGTATTTTGCGAGAAGTCATAATTTCAGCATGGAGACCACAAGATGAAACAACGAGTACTCATTTCTTCTCCTGGAGCTCTTAGGTTTGTGAACTTACCCGTATTTTTCGGACTATAAGATGCACCCCCCCACCCCCCCTCCACTGGAGGAATAATGGTTATTAATGCTGCTGTTGAATTCTGTTTACATTTACATTGGTGAAATATTATGTTATTTTTGTTATTAAATATTTTACCACATTTTTTGCTTCAAAAAATGTTTCCCTATTTTCCTCTAAAATCTAGGTGCGTCTTGTGGTCTGAAAAATATGGTATATGCTGTGCTTTTTTTTTCTAAGGTATTCCTAGGTGTTGAGGTAGGTTTGTTCTTGGGGAGAATGGAGGAAAATCTAAAATAATCATTTCTCCAGACCAAAAGAATTAAAAAGACTTGAAGTACAGCTGAAAGTCTTCTTTTGTAAAGATTTGTGTTTCCCAGGGTATGATTTGTAGAGAATTTGTGTAGACACATCAACAGAGCCCTGTTCTGTTCTCTTGATTCAGGAACCAGCTCTATTTTAGAGACATTTCTTCTGTATAATGCTTGTATTGTGATATATTTATTCGCTTATTTAAATTTGATCACTCTCAGTGATCTTTGGCCATTTGAGTTTTGTTTAGAATTAGTCTAAGTGCCTCAGCCTTTTTTTCAAGAAGAGTCTCATAGCAATAATACTATTTCTGAAATTTCTCTGTGCAGGTATTTTTTGGTGTCATGATGGGAGAGGGACACAGGAAGAAAAATGCTGGATTGGAAGTTACTGGGGTTGAGTGTTAGTCTGGATTTATTTTCACTCACTAAGAGTGTTTTGGGTACCTACAAGGTAATAATTGTAACAACATAAGAGCATTTTTGAGCCCATCTTAAATGAGGAATTTGCTGCATTGTCCTTTTTAAATCTGGAAGTTTTTCTTTTTTAAAAAAATATTTCCTCTACTGTTTCTGTGCTGTTTTTCTAGAACTTCTGATAGTTGGTTATTATATCTCACATGAACCTCTTCTTTCTCCTATTTCTGTTCATTTTTTAAAAATCTTTGTTTAATATATTTCATTGATTATATTCTTACAGTAGTTCCATTTGTTTTCTCCCCTTTATTTCCCTCTGACCTGTACCCACCCCCATCATTCCCCTACCTTAGTTCAAGTCCATGGGTTGTACATATAAGTTCTTTGGCTTCTCCATTTCACATACTATTCTTAACCTCCCCCTGTGTATTTTGTACCTACCATTGATGCTTCCTCTTCCCTGTACCTTTTCTCCCATTCTCCCCGCTTCCCCTTCCCACTGATAACCCTCCATGCGATCTACATTTCTGTGATTCTGTTCCTGTGCTAGTTGTTGGCTTAGTTCGTTTTTGTTTTTTTTTAGGTTTGGTTGTTGATAGTTGTGAGTTTGTTGTCATTTTACTGTTCATAGTTTTGATCATCTTTTCTTTCTTAGATAAGCCCCATTAACATTTCATATAATAAGGGCTGGGTGATGATGAACCCCTTTAATTTGACCTTATCTGGGAAGCACTTTATCTGCCCTTCCATTCTAAATGACAGCTTTGCTGGATAGAGTCATCTTGGATGTATGTCCTTTCCTTTCATGACTTTGAATACTTCTTTCCAATCCCTTCTTGCCTGCAAGGCTTCTTTTGAGAAATCAGCTGATAGTCTTATTGGAACTCCTTTGTAGGTAACTCTCTCCTTTTCTCTTGTTGCTTTTAAGATTCTCTCCTTATTTTTAATCTTGGGTAATGTCATCATGATGTGCCTTGATGTGTGCTTCCTTGGGTCCAGCTTCTTTGGGACTCTGAGCTTCCTGGATTTCCTGGAAGTCTATTTCCTTTGCCAGACTGGGGAAGTTCTTCATTATGTTTTCAAATAAATTTTCCATTTCTTGATCTTGTTCTTCTGCTTCTGGCACCCCTATGATTCAGCTGTTGGAGTGTGTGAAGTTGTCATGGAGGCTCCCAAGCCTCTCCTTGTTGTTTTAGAATTCTTGTTTCTTCATTATGTTCTGGTTGAATGTTTATTTTATCCTTTTGGTCCAAACCATTTATTCGAGTCCAGATTTCCTTCCCTTCACTGTTGGTTCCCTGTACATTTTCATTGATTCCTTTTTTCATAGCCTTCACTTTTTCCTCTGTTTTGTGACCATACTCAACCATTTCTGTGAGCATCCTGATTACCAGTGTTTTGAACTGTGCATCTTATAGATTGGCTCTCTCTTCATTGCTTAGTTGTATTTTTTCTGGAGTTTCAATCTGTTCTTTATTTGGGCCATATTTTGGTCTCAGTGTGACTGGTATGTAGTAGGGGTGGAGCCTTAGGTATTTGCCAGGGTGGGGCAATCCACATCCCTGTGTTGTGGTGCAGTATGTAGGGGAGATATCCCAGAGGGAACAGTGGTGCTTGTTCAGCTCTCTGCCAACTTTCAGTCACTTCCATCACTACCCACAAGCAAATTGGGCTCTTCTGGAGCTGATTTCCAGGTAGGTGGGTTTGTGTACAAGATAGGACCCTGTGGGTCTCTCCGACAAACTCTCCTGTGAGGCTGGGAGTTTCTCCTGCTGCCTCAACCCGCACAGGTTTTTTCAGTCAGAGGTTTTTGATGTTTTCTTTCGCTACACTGGAACCCTGGGTTGTGCTGTGTGTCTTGCTCCCTAGTTGTTCCCCCTGTTTTATCTGTAGGCAAGTGTGGGACCGCCCGCTCCTACAGCTGCTGCCTCACCTGCCTTGGTCCTCCAGCTGCTGCCTTGCTGGGTGTCCTCTCTGCCCTGGCTGCCTGTCTGCCTGTCTGTTCCCCTGCTACTTACCTGGATGAATCTTCTTTAACTCTTTGATTGTTGGACTTCCATACAGTTTGGTTTTCTATCAGGTCTGGTGGTTTTTGTTTTTAGATTTGTTGTTGTCCTTCTTTTGGTTGTGGGAGGTGGTAAAGTGTATCTACGTACGCCTCCGTCTTGGCCGGAAATCCTCCATTTTAAAAAAACTGTATTCTTTTATGTTTTTTGTTAAATTTTTAAGTCAAGCAGTCACTTAATTCTTCGTGGATAATTTCAAGCATATTCAAACAGTCTTGGGGGTTCATTAGTATGAATTAGTTGACTTCAAATATGACTTCAGCATTTTTACTCATTTGTTCATCACTATTTACCCATTCCTTTCCCTTACTGGGATTAATTTGAGCAAGTCTTAGGCATCATGATTTAAATGTCATACAATATTTATATGTAAATGTGTACTTATACACATATGTAGATATTTCTGAATGCTTTACTAATAGTTATTTCTCAGTGTCTGATTAACAGACACTATGTCTTAAATATTATTAAGGCAGTTACAGTTTCATGATTGCACATCTGAAAAATTAACAATAATATCTTATTGTCATTAAAAACTGAGTAAATATTCAGTTTTTAGTAAACTTTGTTTTAGAGCAGTTTTAGATTTACAAAATTATTGCAAAGATAGTGTAGAGAGTTCTTGTACACCCAGCATCCAATTTCCCCTATTCTTTGCATATATTAATATGGTACATTTGTCACATTAATGAAACAATATTGACCTCATTATTTAAAGTCCATGTTATTCAGATATTCTCATTTTTCATTTTTCCTCTTCTTTTTCTGTTCCAGAATCCCATTCAGGATACTATTGGGTTGGTCAAAAAATCAGTTTAGTTTTTTTTGTGAAGTAAAAGACACATTTTTCATTTTCACCAATAACTTCATTGATTTAGATATTCTGAATATGTCAGCAGTCTCATGGGTGTTATGATATTGATTGTTCTCAGTTAATATCTTGATTTGATCATCATCAACTTCAGCTGGTCTACCGGATCATGGAGCATTGTGTAGCAAAATCTCCAGCATGAAACTTTACAAACCACTTTTGACTTTTGATCAGTCACAGCACCTTCTCTGTGCACTGAAAAAATCTTTATTGCATTTCAGTTGTGTTTTTACCTTTCCTGAAATAATAAAGCATAGTATGCTGAAAATATTGCATGTTTTCTTTCATCTTCAATATTAAAGTGGCTACACAAAAATTCACCAAGTTTTGATAAGTTCTTTTTTTAAATGCACATTGATATGACAGCTGTCACAATACAATCTAACTAAATTGTTTTCAATGAAATTCAAGACAACTAGGCAGTACTAGAGCCATCTTACAGAAAAAAAATCAAACTTTTTGGCCAACCCAGTATATTACAGTCAGTAGTCATGTCTCCTTTGACTCTTCTTGGTTGTCAGAGTTTCTTAGACTTTTCTTCTTTTTGATAGCCCAGGTAGGTTTAAGAAATACTACTGAAGTATTTTGTACACTGTTTCCGAAATGGGATTTGACAGATGCTTTTCTTATGATTAGACTGAGGCAATATATTTTTGGAAGGAAGCCCACAGAGGTAAAATGCATTCTTATCACATTATATCAAGGGGACAGTATGACTTATCACTTTATGTTAACCCTGATGTTTTGGCTTCAATGTTTGTCAGATTTGACAAAAAAGTTGTTCTTTTTCTCTTTCTTTCCATACTGTATGTACTCTTTGGAAAAAATCACCATGAGCAGTCCATACATAAGGAATGGCTATTTATGTTCTACTTCCCTATGGGTGGAGTATCTACATAAATTATTTGTATTTCTGCTGTGAGACTGAAAGGGATTTGTCTGTTCTTCCTCGCTTATTTATTTATTCTTTATATCAGTATGGACATATATTTTCTGGTTTTGTTTCCAATCAATACCCTTATTGGGTTTTTTTGTTACTTTGTTTTTGAGGACTTTTTAAAAAAAATTTCTGACACTGCAAGATGCTCTAGGCTCATCTGCCTTAGTAATATTTAGCTATTTCTTCAAAGAGCCCTGGTTCCTTTAATTGGTTCCTTAAATTGGAGAATTTGGCTCCTTTAATTAGAAGCCAAAATTTAGATGTGAGGTATGCTTCTAGATTCTGTCAGCTGAAAGAAGATACATGTTTATATACTAACTCTGTGTATGTATGTACAATATATCCATAGTATTTCCGCATGTAGCCACTTGTATTTTAAGGTAAACATGAGTACATATACTGATGTCTCCAACTCTGATCCATTAATAAAATGCATTGTTCTTGCTTCTTCCCCTTGCTTTTTTGTAACTTGGTACTTACCTGGTAAGGAACCTGCTGCTTACTATCAGCCATCCATTTGATTGTTCCATTTCAGTATAACTTATAGCCATTTCAGAATTGTTAATGTATGTCCCCACAGCAAACACCTTTATCAACCAGAGTATAGTTTTGATATAGAACTCTTTTGCTTTTTAGTCTTGCAGACTCCGTTTATTTCCAAAGTTACTGAGGTCAGCACTGTAATTCACCTCACCCACTTAAGTGACGTTGTTTCACACATTTGTAATACATTTAAGTGTTTGTCACAGCCTACATTCCCTCCAAGGACCCTGACCACCTGAAAAATTTTATACGCATTAAGGTTTACTCTTTGTGCTGTAAAGTTCAGTGGATTTTTGACAGATGCTCAGTGTCTTTTATTCACCATTAACTGTATCATAAAGAATAATTTCACCATCCTAGGATGTTTCCTGTACTTCATCTACTTATCCCTTCCCTCACTGACCCTCTGGCAAACACTGATCTTTAGACTATATAGTTTTGCCTTTTAAAGAATGATATGTTATTGAAATCATACAGCATGTAGCTTTTTCATACTGACTCCTTTGATTTAGCAATAATCATTAAATAGCCATCTATGTCTTTTTTTTTGGCTTGATACCTCTTTTTTGATGATGAATAATGTTACATTGTTTGGATCTACTACAGTTTATCCATTCAGCTATCAAAGGATATTTTGGTTGGCACCAGTTTTTACCCATTATGAATAAAGCTTACATAAATATTTGCATGCAGATATTTCTATGGATAGACATTTTAAACTCATTTGGGAAAAATATCAAAGATTGCTTGATTATATGGTAAGACTATGTTTAAAACATCTTGTAGGAAACTGCCAAACTGTTTTTGCAAAGTAGCTGTATCATCTTGCATTCTCACTAGCAGTGAGTGAGAGGAGAGTACTAGTTTCTCGCATCCTCACCAACAGTGGAACCCCTATCAGTGTTTTTGGATTTTAGGCATTCTAAGAGGTGTACAGTGGTAATTATTTGAGCATTTCTTCATGTGCTTATTTGTCATTGTATATCTTTGGTGAAGTGTCAGTTTAGATTTTTGTTTATTTTTAAATTAATTTGTTTTCTTCTTGTCAAGTTTTAAGAGTTCTTTATATATTTTGGATGTCTTTTATCAGATATGTGCTTTGCAAATATTTTCCCCTAGTCTCTGCCTTGTCCTTTCATTCTGTTAAATGTGTCATTTACTGAGAAGTTTTAATAAATTCCAGCATATTAATTTTTCTTCAACAAGTCATCATGTTGATGAATTAAAAAATCATCAGCAAGACTTCTGGCCAAGATGGAGGCATAGGTAGACACACTGTGCCTCCTCGCACAACCAAAATAAGGACAACAAAAATTTAGAAACAAAATAACAATCAGCACTGACAGGAAATTGAACTGTATGGAAGTCTGACAGCCAAGGAGTTGAAGTAGACACATTCATCCAGACTGGTAGGAGCGGTGGAGTTGGCGGCCAGGTGGAGAGACGGTCGCAGCAAAAACAGAGACGGTGGCTGGCGGACCCAGTGAGGTGGTGGATTGTGGAGGGTCTTGGTGTGCAAGGTGGCTTGCAGAACTGGGCAGTCCCACATTTGCACACAAATAAACCAGGCAAAACTGGGGAGAGAAACAGACCACGCAATCCAGGGTCCTACCGCGGGCAAATAAAGCCTAAATACACCAATTGAAAACACCTGTAGGGGTTGAGGTGTTGGGAGAGACTCTCAGCCTCACAGGAGAGTTTGTTGGAGAGACCCAGAGGGTCCTATAACATACACAAACTCACCCACATGGGAATCAGCACCAGAAGGGACCAGTTTGCTTGGGGGAGTGGCAGAAGTGACTGAAATCCAGCAGAGAGCAGAGCAAGCACCATTGTTCCCTCTTGGGCCCCTCCCCCACATACAGCATCAAAACCCAGAGACTGGGTTGCCCTGCCCTGTTGAACACCTAAGGCTCTGCCTCTTACTATATAACAGTTGCATCAAGATAAAAAAAAAATGGCCTAAACGAAAGAACAGATCAAAGCTCCAGAAAAAATGCAACTAAGCGATGAAGAGATAGCCAACCAATCAGATGCACAGTTCAAAGCCCTGGTAGTCAAGATGCTCACAGAATTGATTGAATTTCGTCAAATTAGATGAACAAATGAAGGCTACACTAAGTGAAATGAAGGGAAATGCACAGGGAACCAATAGTGATAGGGGGAAAACTCGGACTCAAATCAATGGAGTGGACCAGAAGGAAGAAAAAAACAAGCAAACAGAAAAGAATGAAGAAACAAGAATTCAAGAAAATGAGGAGAGGCTTAGGAACCTCCAGGACATCTTTAAACCTCCCAACATCTGAATTATAGGGGTACCAGAAGAGGAAGAGGAAGAGCAACAAGTGGAAAAGCTATTTGAACAAATAATAAAGGAGAACTTCCCCAATCTGGCAAAGGAAATAGACTTCCAGGAAGTCCAGGAAGCTCAGAGAGTCCCAAAGAAGTTGGACCCAAGGAGGAACACACCAAGGCACATCATAATTCCATTAGCCAAGATTAAAATGAAGGAGAGAATTCTAGAAGCAGCAAGGGATAAGGGCACAGTCACCTACAAAGGAGTTCCCCTCAGACTGTCAGCTGATTTCTCAAAAGAGACCTTACAGGCAAGAAGGGGCTGGAAAGAAATATTCCAAGTCATGAAAGGCAAGGACCTACATCCAGGATTGCTCTATCCAGGGAAGCTTTCATTTAGAATGGAAGGGCAGATAAAGTGCTTCCCAGATAAGGTCAAGTTAAAGGAGTTCATCATCACCAAATACCTATTATGTGGAATGTTAAATGGACTAATTTAAGAAAAAGAAGATAAAAAATATGTATAATAAAATGACAGCAAACTCACAATTAACAACCACACCTAAAACAAAAACAAAAGCAAACTAAGCAAACAGCTAGAACAGGAACAGAACCATAGAAATGGAGATCACATGGAGGGTTAGCAACGGGATTGGGAGGAAGAGAGTGGGGGAGAAAAGGTACAGGGAATAAGTAGCATAGATGGTAGGTAGAAAATAGACGGAGAGGGTAACAATACTATGGGAAATGTAGAAGCTAAAGAACATAAGTATGATACATGGACATGAACTGAATGGAGGAATGTGTGTGGGAGAGGGTGTGCAGGGTGGAGGGGGGCGAAGGGGTGAAAATGGGAAAACTAATAGCGTAATCAATAAAATATATTTTAAAAAAATCAAAGTCATGCAGTTTTTGTACTTTTTTTACTTCAAGATATTTTAGTCTTGCATTTTATAATTCTGTGATTCTTTTTGAGTTAATTTTGTGTAATACCTGTGTTTGGGTTAACTGTTTTGGCCCTTGAATGTAGGGGTATTGGGGCATTGACACCCCATGCAGTTGAAAATCTGTATATTACTTTTGACTCCCCCAAAACCTAACTACTAATAGCCCACTGTTGACCCAAAAGCCTTAGACATAACACAGTTAATTAACACATATTTTGTGTGTTATATATGTTACAGAATTTATTATTATAATAAAGTAATCTAGAAAAAAAATGTTAAAGTCATAAGGGAGAGAAGATGCATTTACAGTTTTTACTGAAAAAATGTTCACGTATAAGTGCAGTAGTAAAGTTCAAATCTTGTTCAAGTGTAATTTTGTGTAAGAATTTCAGCACTATTTGTTGAAAAGATTGTTTTGTTTTTTTCTGCATTGAATTGCCTGTCAGAATCAGTTGAATATATTTGTGCAGGTGTACTTCTCAACTTGCTGTTCCGTTCCGTTGATCTAAGTGTCTATTCTTTTACCAATAACAAGCTGTCTTAATTATTGTCTTGCTTTGTTTTATAGTAAGTCTTGTATAATAAAAAATGTAGCTGCTTTTGTTCCCAGTTCCTGTGTGGGAGCCTCTATATCAGGGGTGTCAAACTCATTTTCACCAGGGGCCACATCACCCTTGCCGTTGCCTTCAAAGGGCTGAGTATAATTTCAACTCTTTAACAGTTAAGTAGTAGTTACATTTATACAGTCCTAAAATTATTTCAGCCCTTTGAAGGCAACCATGAGGCTGTGTGACCCACAGTGAAAATGAGTTTGATACCCCTGCTCTACATCTTTGGAATTTTCCAGATGATAGGAGTGTTTTTGTTCATAGTGCGCCCTTATAGTTTATGCTAATAAGGTGACTCTGGATGGGGGTAGGCCACGTATAGAAAAGCAGACATGTAATTAGAGGGTTTGGATGTTGAGTCATGTGATATTAATCTGACTCCTGGGGAGCAGAGGAAGTAGGCTGCTCATGAGGCCAGTGATTCAGTCAACCATGCCTATATAATGAAACTTCTATATAAATTGTGGACAGTACATACCTGGTTAGCATTCCTGGTTAATACTCTTATCAATGTGCTAAGGAAATGACCTGTTTTGACTTGACAAGGAGAGAGAGAACATGGAAGCTTTACATTTGGGAGGGGTCATCTCAGACTTTGCCCTATGTGTGTCTCTTCTTTTGGCTGGTTGTGATTTGTACCTTTTTTCCTCCTATACTAAAACTGTAATCATAATGTATGTTGCTTTCCTGAGTTCTGTGAGTCGTTCTAATGAATTATTGAACCTGAGGGAATAGTGGAAACCTCCAGCTTTGTAGCCAGTTGATCTCAAGTGCAGGGCCTGGGAACCCCTGAGCTTTGGCTGGTGGTGTCTGAATTAAGGTCAGTCTTGCAGAAGACTGTGCCTTTCACCTGTGAAATTTGTCTTAATTCTGGATGGTAGTGTCATAAAAAAGTGGAATTTGGTAGACAACTCCAACTCATTGAAATACATTGTTTTGGAAGAGAAAGTTGAAAGGACAAGGGAAGGGGTGAAAAATTTTTTGATTCTTGGATGGCTCTGTAGTCACTTTTGATGTGAAACTGCAGCTGTTTTGTAATTCATTACTAAAGGCAGAACTTGTGGAATGGAATTTAGAAATGGTGGTAGATCCAACTCCTATAAGATGGCTCACTAGATACTTAAGGAAATGCAGAATGATAAGAAACAAACTAAATAGACAATACTCTGTTTACTACTACCTATAATAACTAAAATGAAAGTAATAGACAGTGCTGGGGCTGGTGCTGAGGCTGTGCCGAGTTTATATTTTAGTCAGTTTGAGCTACAGCTAATAACCTTAAAGCTACCCTCAACGGGAAAGATTATCCTAAGATGACAGACAGTAGTGTTATGACCTCTGGTTACCCTGAAGATAGGCCATGTGGGGAGAAGGCAAAACCAACAAACTACTGAAACCAGGGGTTGTGGTGCCAAGAAGTTGTCTCATTTTGCGCATCAGTATCATCAATTTCCTGAAGAAACTTTACCTAAATGGATTGAGACAGGGATTAATTTAGGGGCAGTATTTTTGGTTTTGAATGCTACGGAGTGGAAGAGCATGTTTGGGTTGATATAGGACACACAGCTCACTGTAGAACAATCGCAGATGGCGATATACAGCAGGCTATTCCCAAGGGAGTAGGTAGCCTGGTAGACTGGATAAAAGCTGTTATGAAGTTTGTTTACCTGGGAAGTGGGATTTCTTTCTCCTATAAATGCAATTTGGAGCACCCCAGATGAAGTGGCTGAACATTTTATAGCAAGCCATGCTGAACTGGCTTTACACATCTACTCAATATGTCTCTTGACAAGGTCATGGTGACTGGCCTGGTTAAGTGGGGGCCTTTTACATAGTCACCCCATGTAACCATACTGCTGTAAAAGCAGGTTACTGTCCAAGAAACCTCATCATATTTGCTGTCTCAGTTTCCCTTATAGGTATTAAAGATGCTGAAAATAAAAACCAGAGCCATTAATAAGAAAACAGGAAAGATAGAAGGGGAGAGCCAAGGGATTCATCTCATTAGGGATCAATATTTATTAAGAAATGAGGTGACTATATTGGATATTGATGAGGTTGAAGCAAAGGTGTTAATGAGCACTATTGAAGACTGAGTGTGCTAATGGGAGCCAATTCTGGGTCCACAACATTAAAGGGCTCTAAACAACTCCATTTACACCAGTTGGGAGGAATTGAAGAAGCTGAAAAGAAAAATGAAAATGGGAAAGAAGGGGATCTAGAATCACCTGGAACAGTGGTTCAGAAGATTAGTCAACATGAAGATAGACAAAGTCCAGGGTCTTTTGTCTCTTACCTCTTAGCCCTCTGGGGACCTAAGGCTTTATGTATATGAGTGAGTAAAACGGTCACTGGGTATAGAAGAGACTTTTCTGGACTCCTTGACACAAGAATCCCATGTGCTTTGGTATCAAAACTTTTTGATAGCCTAATGGGGGCTACTTTTAGACTGAGAAAGTATAGAAATGCATTAGTTGATGGGATTAAGTTCAGATGAAAACTGGAGCATTTAAACAGGCTTTAGGTGAATTGCTTGATCTCCTTAACCTAAATGTTTAATTGAAAAGGCTCCTATGCGATAGCTAGGATTGTGAAACCCAAACCACTTGAAGGCTTAATGGAGGCTACTGTTAGGAATGCAGGGTTTGGTGGGGTTATTGTCCTATGACAGTAACAGAATTCCACCACCAGCAATATAATTACTGAAAACAACTCGAGGACTTAAAATTTCTTTTTCCTACTTTAAAAAATTTCTCTCTGAATGGTTATTCCATGAACTTGATACACAGTTGGATATGTTATATCATTTTATTTTTATTGTTAGGGATTCATTTAAGTATTGTTTGTTATAGTAGAAGATTGGAAGCAACCCAAGCATCCAAATAACATTTATTTTTCATAAGAATAGCATATTGTAGAGGATAAGTAGGGAAAGGAGTATGAATATAGATTTTGTTCAAATTTTTTAATTTACTTTTTATTTTATTTTTTTTCAAAAAGCAATCATATGCAGGACTGGGCAAAAGTAGGTTTATAGTTGTATGGAAAATAATAATACAAGAATAAACTCTGTGTTTCATGTATTCACAACTATAAACCTACTTTTTTGCCCCACTGTGTATGTGTATCTACCTCCCTCAGCTTCTAAACATATACATTGTGTTTTTGCTATTATAAATAACACTTTAATAGCCTTGTTGGTTTTTTTTGTATGTGGGTGATAATATGCGTAGAAATGTGATTTTGGATCAAAGGTTAAGTGTACAAGTAATTTTCTGAGATATTTGAGCAGTAATTTTTATTTTTTAAAAGTTCTTTTTTGGGGGGGCAAAATTCATATAACATAAAAGTAAACATTTTAAAGTGAACATTTCAGTGGCATTTTAGTACGTTTGCAGTGGTGTGCAACCACTATCACTATCTAGTTCCAAAACATTTTCGTCACCCCAGAGTAAATCTCGTACTCATTAAGTAGTCACTCTACTTTTACCACTCTCCAGCCTTTGGAAACTACCAATCTGTTTTCTGTCTATATGGATTTATGCATTTTTATAAAATTAGAATCATGCAAATATGTGACCTTTTGTGTCTGACCTCTTTTGCTTTTCATAATGTTTTTGAGGTTTATCCATGTTGTAGCTTGTATTGGTAATCTATTCCTTTTTAAAACTGAATAACATCCCATCGTATGTGTATTCCATTCATGAGGACCAAATGAAATAATAGAAATGCTTATTGCAATACTTGGAATTAAGTAGGTATGCAGTAAATGTAAGTCACAACTTCTAGTCCCTTAATTCTTAAGAATTGTCAGGTAATTGTTCTTTTTTCCTAAGTTTTTGATTGTGGTAAAAATAATTACATAAAATTTATAATCTTAGCCATTTTAAGTGTATAGTAGCATTAATTATATCCACATTGTGTTCAATATCTCTAGAAATTTCTTATTTGGGATAACTGAAACTATAATCATTGAACCAACTCCTTTTCCCGCTTCCCATAGCCCCTGTTGCTATGAGTTTGACTAATCTAGGTACTTCATGTAAGTGGAATTATTTTTTGTTTTGTGACTGGCTTGTCTCACTTAGCATAGTGTCCTCAAGGTTCATCTATATTGTTGCCTATGACAGTCTTTCCTTTTTTTTTTTTTTTTTAGAACAAATGCTATTATATTATATGGATATATACTACATTTTATTCATTCATCTGTTAATGGACATTTATTTAGGTTTCCACCTTGTAACTTGTGAGTAATACTGCAGTGTACAACAGTATGTAAATATTTCTTTGAGATTCTTCCTTCAATTATTCTGGATTTGTGTCCAGAAGTTTTAGTGAGTATTTAAGTTGTTATACTTTCACCTTCAGAGTTTCTCTTTTTTCTTCCTTTATGTTCTACTCTTCACTGAGAGTCTCTACTTGGTTAGATACCTTTGCCTATGGTTTTCGGTTTTCTTTAGCTCTTTGAGTATATTTAAAACCATTTAAAGTCTTTGTTTATTAAGTTTAATGCTTGGACTTCCTCAGAGATCATTTCTGTTAATATTGAATATTATTTTTCCTGGGAATGGGTGATTTTCTTTTTGCATGCCCATAACTTTTTGTTGAAAACTGGACAATTTGAATATTTTAATAAGCCAACACTGGAAATCATATTCTTAACTCTCCTTAGGGTTTTTGTTACTTGCTGGATGCTACAGTTACTTGCTTTATAGTGACTCTTCTAAATTATTTTTGTTAAGTCTTTTTAATCATGTATTGTCCAGGAAGGCAGTGTTACTTTAGCTTGCATTTTAGTCTTTTGTGCAGAGATTTTCTTGAATGCTAGAAGCCAGAAAAAGAGAGAGAGAGAGAGAGAGAGAGAGAGAGGAATGAAAGGAGAGAAAGAAGGAAGGAGGAAGGTAGAGAAAGAACAAAGAAATAAAAAATAAATCTCAGTCAAAATTTAAAGAAAATTCTTTTGCACATTGACTCTGTGTTGAAGATCTTCTTCTGAGCCTAGAAATCAGCCAGAGTTGGATCTTCTTAGGTCTCTTACTCAGAATGCATCCTGCCCTGGGCTTTTTTGTAGCTGTCTGAATTCTCCAGTATAGATGGCCTTTTGAACTGATAATTTTTGAAAGAAATTCTTTCCCCAGACATTTCTTTGAGTCTTTCAGTATGTCTCAGCTATCATCTTTTGGCCCAGGGTGATTGTGGATTATTTGTTTGCTTTATAATGTTTTGATCATTACCCAGTACTTTCCTGACCTGTGTGAATTCCAGGTTAGGCAAACACAGACAGGTACTTTGTGCCAGTCATTCAGGTAAACCCAACATAGTTTAGATTAGACAAACACAACTGGTGAATAAGGTCTCCACTGCCCTTTTTGCAACCCAAGACTAGAATCTCAAACTGGGAACAAGGCCTGCTATTTTCATGTCTGCAGTGCAGCTGGGGAAGGGCATTTGGAGAGGCCAGTCTTACTGATGATTGGAATGCAAAATATGTAGCAACTTCAGGACAAGGTTTAATAGTTTCTTGTGAAATTAAACATGCACTGAATATATCACCCAGCAGTCTCACTCCTGAGTATTTACCCTAGAGAAATGAAAACTTAAATTCTCACCAAAACATCTATCTACATGAATGCACATAGTAGCTTTATTTTAGATAGGTAAAAACCAAAATGTCCTTCAGTGGGTAAAGGACATTGAAGTAAAGGACTGGTACATCCATGAGATGGAATACCAATACTCAGAAGTAAAAAGTAATGAATTATTAACATATTCAATGATTTAGATGAACCTAAGATATTCTGAGTGAAAGACGCCAGTCTCAAAAATTATTCTGTTTATGTGACATTCTTTAAAGACAAGACCGATGGACAACAGGACATTATCTGTGTGGTTAGGAGTGGGTAGAGGGTGTGACTATAACTGGATAGTTCAAGGGAGTTTTTTAGGGTGAAGAAATTTGTATCCTGATTGCGTTGCTGTTTATACAAACTTGTATATGTTTTCAAATTCATAAACTGATACCAAAATATAAAACAAATAGTAGTTATGCCATTTATTTGTCAAAAACATTTAGATTATCTCCAGTTTTTAGTTAAAGAGAAACTTGAAGAAAGCACTGGCCCACCATCTCATAGTTTATTTGAATGGAAAAGCATTCTCAGAGGCCAGAGGAGTTCTTGGGCAATTCTGCTAACATGTGCTCAGAATTTTAATTCCAGGGAGGCTTGTGGGAGCCTCTGGAACCCAGTGAGTATACACATTTAGGTTTACATTGTCATACTCCCAGCTAATGGTTGTACTGGATGGTCTCCCTATTAAAAGAGGTGCATATGGGTGTGGGCTGCCAACAAGTGCTGGCTGCCGGTTATTGAAAGAACCTGCCGCGATAAATGGAACAGAAAGTCTTTCCCATGTTAATCAATCTCCATGCAACATGGCTTCCTTTCTATCTATAATGTGATTTATAGCCTGTGGAGATTGACTGATGAGTAAAAATTATAAGATTATTTTTAATTTAATCTTTATTGTATTTTTTTCCATTACCGTTAAGTCTCCTTGTATCCCCCACTCCCCTGTAATCACCATACTTCAGATTATTTTTTCCTTTTCTCTTTGACTGGACAGTTACTGAAAGGTTTAATCATATCGCTGATATAACTTCTCAAAATCTGATACTGGAGAAACATAGACCTTCCATAAAGATGAATAGAGTAAAGATTGTTTAAGACAGACATTAGAATCCAGTCTTCTCACACTGCACTGTCCCTTGTCAAATTCACACTGCTTAGTCTTTACATTGTCATTCATGTGGTGGTGGGGATTCCAGCACCTCAGATCTCTGCTCAGCTCCACACTCCTGTATATTGTTATCTGCTGGACATGTCTTCTTAGAGATGCAACAGTCATGTAAAACTTATCAGGTTTTAAAATTATATGATAATTGTTTATTCTTCTACTACCTCTGGTCTTTTTTTTTTTGTACTTTATTTCAGTGAAAAAAACATCTGTTTCTCAAGCCAAGAACTAGGGAGCCATTCCTGACTCCTTTTTTACTTCTCATTTAACTTTGATTCTACAAATCTTAATCCCCAGTATGTCTCATCACTGCTTATTCTTCACTCTCACTGGCACTGATTAATATCAGGCCCCCATCATATGTCACATAACTTTTGCAATAGCCACAAAATTGGTTTTTCTTTCCCACTTAAATCCATTCTCTACAGTGGAGTCAGAATAATATTTCTTTAATACAAACCTCAGTTTGTCAGTTCTTACAGTTTATTCATACTCCTGTCATTGAAGTAAAGTCCATACTCTTTAATATGTTTTGAGTAGTTGTTCATGATGTAGATCTATTTGTCTCTTCCTACTGTGTTTCATACTGTGTTTGAGTATTGTCTTAGGAGCTTGGGCTATTATAACAAAATACCATAGAATGAGTGGGTTAAACAGCAGGTATTTATTGCTCACTGTTCTGGAGGCTGGAAGTCCCAGATCAAGCTGTTGGCAGATTTTGTTCCTGGTGAGGGCCATGTTCCTGGCTTGCAGACAGCTGCTTTCTCACTATCTTTATGTGGTGGGGAGAGAGATAGGGTGTGCCTTTGGTCTCTTTCTCTTCTTATAAGAACACTAATTCCATCATGGAATCCTTACTATCATGACCTTGTGTAAACCTAATTATCTACCGAAGGACCTATTTGTAGATATCTTCATATTGGGGGTTAGGGCTTCAACATATGAATTCAGCAAGAGTGGGGGTGGGGCACAAACATTCAATGCATAATAAGTGTTAATGAACTATTGCAGTTATTTGAATAGAGCAAGTTGACAAACTATATCCTGTAAGGCAAATTTGCCTAACCACCTGTTTTTTCAGACTGCCAACCATGTTTCTTTTACATTTCAAGTGGTTACACTTAAAATGGTTATATACATACCTACATATTATACTTGATTTTGTCTGTAGGCCTGCAACATTTAAAGTATTTACTTCAGTCCTTTAAATATTTTGCCAATACACAGAATAGGTTACGATTTTTGAGTTCTTGCCATAATGTTAATGCAGACTTCTCTTTCATGTTCTAGAGGCCACATTTGCTTTTTCTTTTGTTTGTCTCTGACTTGCCAAACTTAGATCCCCATCTGATGTGCTAGCACGGTACTTGGGCAACTGTCTTATGATAAAGGAGCTATCTGAGGGGAAACAAATAGCCCTGAAGGTTTATGGTGACTTGGTTAAATTAATATCTTTTATGTAGAGCTCTGGGGTGTTGGATGGTGAATCCCAATTCAACATCAGACCACAAGGAAAATTGAAAGAGAGAAGTTTATGACAGGTCTGTAAAAAGTACTCAGCATATCTCAAACACCCCTACAAGTTCAGACAGAGAGAGTAGTAGGACCTGGGGCATGTGCTTTTATTAGGGTCTGGCTGGAGTGTTTTTGGGGTTGCTGGGATAAGGCTGGGTGGGTCAGTTCAAACCAAAAAGGTCGGGGTTTTGGTTAAGTTCACAGGAGTCTTATCCAAGGGGTGCCCAAGGGGAAGGCCCTGGGAGGTGGGGAAGACTGTTGCTTACATGGGCTACTGGGGATGGCATGTGAGGAACTTCCATTTGCCCGTGACTCCAGGGCTGTTATCTAGGGCGTGTGCTCATAGACGGGCTAGTTTGAGCTCAAGGCCCCCGCAGGCCGCTTGATCACACAGAATGGATGCCAAGGTAGTGGTATCATTGAATAGTTTAGTTAAACTCTAAACACAAGTAGGGATTGTCTTTACATGCTTGTATCCAGTGCCAGGAATTGTCCCTTACATATACTGGTTTTTAGTTGTGTTGAGTTATTGAAAGTGTAGCTTTGGTGCCATATGAAGGGGCAGGGGCAACTCCCCCCAAAATTTGTTTGGATATCAAGTCTAATATTGTCACATGTGTACTAACAGGGTGTGAAAAGATTTATTATTCAGATAACAGGATTTTCTGGAAAGATCATGGTAGGTACCCAAACCAGTACAGAATGCCTTGAGTGAAGGCAGGAGGGGCAGGTAGCTCTGGTTTTTATTGTTGTTAAAGGATGGTTGGGTTGAAAGTTCCCACAAGTAGACTAGGTTTGTATGATTGGAACTTCCCTGTTGATGCAAAGGTAGGTAGACTTCTACTAACATGGTTTTGTTTATTATAAAAGCTCTAAGTCCATATTATAGAAAAATCAAAAAGGATATAAAGAGCATAAGCTCATATTATCTCCTATAATGGAAAGTTATAAAAATTTCCCTGGTTTATCATCTTCCATATATTTAAATATATTTCTATTTTTTATCTTTTGCCCTTCCTTCCTTCCTTCCTTCCTTCCTTCCTTCCTTCCTTCCTTCCTTCCTTCCTTTTAAATATAGTTTTAAAAGATTTTATTTACTTATTTTTAGACAGTGGAAGGGAGGGGGAAACAGGGAGAGAACCATCAATGTGTGTTGCCTTTCGTACGTTCCCTAATAGGGACCTGGCCCACAACCCAGGCATGTGCCCTAGACTGGGAATTGAACCAGTGACCCTTTGATTGACAGGCTGGCACTCAATCCACTGAGCCACACTAGCAGGGCTCTTTCTTTCCTTTTAAGAGAGAGGGGAAGGGGGCAAGAAAGAGAGCGGGAGAGAGAAACATTGATGTGTGAAAGAAACATCCATCAGTAGCCTCCTGCATGTGCCCCAACTGGGAACCAAACCCACAACTCAGGCATGTGCCCTGACTAGGAATCAAACCCACAACCCTTTTAATCTATGGGATGATGCTTCCACCAACTAAGCCACACAGGTCAGGCCTTCTTCCAAATTTTTTCTATGCATATTATACAATGTTTTTATTCATAGAAGAGATAATTTTATGGTAAGTAACAGGTAGTATTAGAGACCTTTTTTCAATTAACATCTAGGCCTTTTCAGTGGAAGAAATATATTCTTTTTTTAAGATGAAAAACACTTTATGTTCATACTGTTCCTTCCCATTTACATTCAGGAACATAGAGACTTTATTTATTTTCATTGTTTTTTACATTTTAATTTCCTTTTTCCTAAGAAGAGAATCTATTTTTTAGCAAACACCAATACAACTATTTTTATTTATACCCATGTGTACACAATCATCTCAGAATAATAAAATCCATGCTGCCATCCATGTTATAATTACGGAAAACAGTTTGAGAATTTTCCCCCTACTTGAGATAGTTTCTGAGTGTTATGCCATCAACTTGATACAAAATTAGATTCATTTATTTCAGTGTACTTTTAGACTTAAGAGGATTTACTGAAACATGTTTTTAAGAGCAAAAGATTAGAAACGACCCAGTCTGTTTTCTCCCAGTGAACATCTTTTCATGTCCATAAGTAGTATTTATTATTTTTAAAAGTAACATAATATTCTGTTGTATGATTATATCACATTTTCTGTTGAAATATTTTTCAATTGTTGGGCTGTCAGGCTGTTTCTGCTTTTTTGCCATCTGAACAAAGCTGCATACTTTACTTGTATAATTTTATTTTTTTGCTTATTTCTAAGGCATGAATTCTTAGGAAGGAAAAAATTGCCTTTTTTAAAAAGATTTTAGCTAAATTTTGAGGCATTGGCCTCCAGAAAGTTTATATGAATCTAACGCTATTTGGATTTTACATGAGTATTAGATTTCTCTCGACCGTGATAAGTCAGCTGGTGTTATTAGCATTCTTTCCTACATCATATTTATTGGCCATTTGTTTTATATTTATTTTGTGATCTGTCCATCGTAGCCTTTGTGAATTTTTTTCACGTTCATCTTTTTTCTTGATTTTTAGGTAGACTATATTAAGGACAGCAAATTTTTCATGATTCCAAAGAGGTTTTATGAAATACCTCTTTCTTGTGCTAAGATTAATAATTATCCAGAGCCCTATCTGGTGTGGCTCAGTGGATGGAGCACCGACCTCCCAACCAAAGGGTCACCGGTTCAATTCCCAGTCAAGGCATATGCCTGGATTGCAGGCCAAGTCCCCAGTGGGGATGCATGAGAAGCAACCACATGCTGATGTTTCTCTCCCTCTCTTTTTCCCTCCCTTCTCCTCTGTCTAAAAATAAATAAATAAAATCTTTTTTTAAAAAAGAAACCTTTCTTTTTAAAAAAAAAGAAACTATCCAGAGCTTTTTTATAATTGCAGTTATTTTATTTCTCAGTGGATCCTGGAAGGAAGGTCCAGCAACATAACATTGAAAAGATTTGGATGGAATACCTGACTTAAGGAATAATCTAATTTATTCATATCATCTATAATAAAGTTGATATTCTTCTTCCGTAAGTTTTTCAAGGCCATAATCTCTAAGTCACTTAAAAATTTCTGGATTTGGACTTCTGGCCAAGATGGAGGCATAGGTGGACACACTGTGCCTCTATGCACAACCAGAATTAAGGACAAAAAGATTTAGAAACAAGAAAACAACCAGGACTGATAGAAAACTGAACTGTACGGAAGTCCAACAATCATTCATCCAGACTGGTAAGAGGGGCGGAATCGCGGCAGGAAAAAGTGGAGGTTGGCGGACCCGAGCATGCAGGCACCAATGGCTGGCAGATCCCAGGCGTGCAGGTGGCGGTTAGCAGAACCCAGGAGCACAGGCGGTGGCTAGCAGATCCCGGACACGGTTTGGCAACGGTGCAGACCCAGTGAGGCTGTGCAAGGCAGCTGGCTGACCAGGCGGTCCCACATTCGCATACAGATCATCCAGGTGAAGGGGAAGCAGCAGAAGGGACTGGAATCTGAGAGAAAGCAGAGCA
Source organism: Anoura caudifer (assembly GCA_004027475.1). Taxonomy (NCBI): domain Eukaryota; kingdom Metazoa; phylum Chordata; class Mammalia; order Chiroptera; family Phyllostomidae; genus Anoura; species Anoura caudifer. The sequence continues at coordinate 22,861 of PVKU01003793.1, forward strand.
AGCACCATTATTCCCTCTCGGACCCCACCCCCACATACAGCATCACAACCCAGCAATTGGGCGGCCCCACCCTGGGGAACACCTAAAACTCTGCCCCTCACTATGTAACAGCCGGGACCAGACCAAAAAAAAAAAAAAAAAAAAAAAAAAGGCTCAAACGGGAGAACAGATCAAAGCCCCAGAGTCAGTTCATTTAAATGACCAAGAGATAGCCAACCTATCAGATGCACAATTCAAAGGCCTGGTGATCAGGATGCTCACAGAATTGGTTGATTTTGATCGCAAATTAGATGAATAAATGAAGGCTACAATAAGTGAAATGAAGGGAAATGCACAGGGAACCAATAGTGTTGGGAGGAAAACTGGGACTCAAATCAATGGAGTGAACCAGAAGGAAGAAAGAAACAACCAAACAGAAAAGAATGAAGAAACAAGAATTCAAAAACATGAGGAGAGGCTTAGGAACCTTCAGGACATCTTTAAACCTCCCAACATCCGAGTTATAGGGGTACCAGAAGGGGAAGAGGAAGAGCAACAAGTGGAAAACTTATTTGAACAAATAATAAAGGAGAACTTCCCCCATCTGGCAAAGGAAATAGACTTCCAGGAAGTCCAGGAAGCTCAGAGAGTCCCAAAGAAGTTGGACCCAAGGAGGAACACACCAAGGCACATTATAATTACATTAGCCAAGATTAAAATGGAGGAGAGAATTCTAGAAGCAGCAAGGGATAAGGGCACAGTCACCTACAAAGGAGTTCCCTTCAGACTGTCAGCTGATTTCTCAAAAGAGACCTTCCAGGCAAGAAGGGGCTGGAAAGAAGTATTCCAAGTCATGAAAGGCAAGGACCTACATCCAAGATTGCTCTATCCAGGGAAGCTTTCATTTAGAATGGAAGAGCAGATAAAGTGCTTCTCAGATAAGGTCAAGTTAAAGGAGTTCATCATCACCAAACACCTATTATGTGGAATGTTAAAGGGACTTATCTAAGAAAAAGAAGATCAAAAATAGGACAGTAAAAACACAGCAAACTCACAGATATTAACAACCACACCTAAAACAAAAGCAAACTAAGCAAACAGCTAGAACAGTAACAGAACTACAGAAATGGAGATCACATGGAGGGTTAGCAACAGGGCAGTGGGAGGAGGAGAGAGGGGGAAAAGGTACAGAGAATACGTAGCATAGATGGTGGGTAGAAAATAGACAGTGGGAGGGCAAGAATAGTGTGGGAAATGTAGAAACTAAAGAACTTATGAGACATGGACATGAACTAAAGGGGGGGAATGTGGGTGGGAGGGGGTGTGCAGGGTGGAGGGGAATGATGGGGGAAAATGGGACAACTGTAATAGCATGATCAATAAAATGTATTTAAAAATTTCTGGATTTGTGATCTTATTGTCTTACATGTATGTGAGTGTGTGTATGTATATGTGTATACACACATATACATACACTAAGGAAAGATCTTGCAGTATTGAATCAGTTCCTGGATTAGAAGGATCCACTAATGCACTATAATTTATTTTTATTTATTTGTATTTTAGAACAGTATTTGAGAGCAAAACATTTTTTTTTTTGTCCTCATCCCAGGATATGTTTATTGATTTAGGGAGAGATGGAGGGAGGGAGTGAGGAGAGGAAGGGAAGGGAAGTGAAGAAAGAAATTGATGTGAGAGAGAATCATTGATCATTTGCCTCCCCTGTGTGTCCTGAGCAGAGATTGAATCCACAACCTTTTCATGTATAGGACAATGCTCCAACTAACTGAGCCACCCAGCCAGGGTAAAACATTACCTTTTTAAGGATAGATGATCACTAGCAAGATTGCAAATAGAACACAGGATGGGCTGCTAATAGCATTTTGACTACTCCAAATGAATTAAAGCAAACCAAGGAGTTACTATTGGTACCATACTAAGGTTAGGTAGTTAGGTTTGGCACAAGAAAGGAATGGAATAATCACATCATTAAAGGATTATTTTGTTGGTTTTACATAAAGTATCCAGTCCTTAGAGATAATAAAGCAAAACCTTTCATACCAAATATGAATAAATTTTAGGAGATCTTTTATTATCTTTGATTATTTATGTTATCCTGTGTTTATATCCTGTTTTGGCCAGTTTTTTTAGGCTCTCTGTGCATTAAAGTCATCATATATAATATGGGAATTGTACTAGTCATGAAATCATAGGATTATGCTGAAAAATAAATGAATATTTATAAAGTACTTAGAACAATATCTTAAAGTTTGTAAACTTTTCAAAATAAAAATAAAATTTACTGGTGGGGAGGAGTACCTTAGAGAAGAATGTTACAAATAGCTTAATCAGTTAAACCAGTGGAGTCTACTTTTTTATTTAAGAAGTTTTATCTACAAGATCTGTTTTTACAACGCAGACATTGAGTAAATTCAGGTGATCACATAGCTGTGTTTCTGTTTAGAACTACTGATTACAGACATCCTTGAGCAAGGTCATATAGCATTTTTTACTCCTTTTGTTGACAGGATATCCTGAATAATCTTGAATCATGTGACCTTGAGGAGGATGACCTTATGCTGGATGTGGATCTGCCTGAGGATGCCCCTCTTGAAAATGGTAAGTGGGGACAGTATTGAACCTTTAGAGGCATGTAGTTGATCTACTTGACTATAAGCCAATTTGATATTTGTTATAGACTTCCTAATCTCAGTGGAGGAAGACTGTTTAGACTGAGAATCAAGCTTAAGTGATGTTAAATAGGTTCACTGCAAATTTATGTAAATGTTTAAAACCTGATTGTGTAGGTCTTAGACATTATCTGCATGATCCAATAATATTGTATACCTATACCATAAAATAAGTAGTAGATAGGATTTGGCTTATCTTCCCCTATATACATACACAATTTTTCTCCCTTTTTCTCATTTTGATTCCAACAAGAAATACATTTGACTTGTGAAATATCAGCTAACAATTATTAAGTTGATAAATATTTTAAAAAGATCAATCTGGGAAAATTGTGACCTTCTGAATAAATCATTCTACCCTTTTTATTCCAAAATCCAGTCTGTCTTCCTCTTGGACCCCGGTAACTGCTGGAGTGGGGCTTTAGATAATCCATACGCAAAGGGGGCCTGGGTGCTCTTACATAGCATTTGTAGGATTTTCTATCTAAACAACTGGTCAAGAATAAGAAACTAGTCTAGGAAAGCCCGTGGGACAGAGGTGGAGATGGGGATACTCTTGTCCAAGGGAATGGCTCAGGAGATCTATGGATTCACTGTTAGTCAACATTTGCCTGGTCTCTCTGGCCTCCCTGGGACCAGCAATGAACTGAAAAGGGTGGTGAATTTCTTTTTATACATGATGCTAGAAACATTCAGCGGTATTTCAGAGAGGGTAGCTATTTGGTTTTAGTACATTATCGAGGTAGTAGGAGTCTGTTGCTGCTCACACTTTTCACATTGATCAGGCTTATTTTTGTGTGTTTTGTGTATGCGTGTGCTGCCAGGATGCTCTGTAACGATCAATCTCAAAATCTTAGTGACTTTCAGATTAGGCATTTACTTTTCTCATTTGTGGATCTGTGGATTAGCTGGGATGGCTAAGGCTATGGGATTGAGTTCAGGTCTACTTGTTTTTCATTTTGAGAGCAGGAAAAATTGGAGCAGGTTTCTCATGGCAGGTGGCAGAAGGACAACAGGGCGAGCAGAAACATACATACATCGTCTCTTAAAGTCTTCACTTGGAACCAGCACACTGTTAATTCTACACCAGTGGTACTGGGAGGTATACATTATTCACAGTGAGAAGTTCTGCAACAGAGAACATTAAATGTATAATTATATTAAAAGAGGAAGTGGCAAGCTGATAATAGTATCTACTCTACCTCTGGGGGTAGACTTGCACCTTCTTGTGGTTCTGCTGTCACTGGGCTACTCCAGCAACCAAAGCTGAGTTCCAGTCAACTGAGAAAGAAAAATCCTAGCTAACACCCAAGATGGAGAACAGGGAAAATAACAGAACTCCCAGAATTAGAGCAACTCAAGGAGATGAAAATGAGAGCACTAGGGAAAGGTAATTGCAACACAATATTTTGTGGAGCTATAAAAGAAGATTTTCCCAGAATGGTTCAGAAGATGACAGAAAGAATAGCCACTACTGAAATCTGAGTTAGTGGCCTGGAAGATCAAGCAGAAGAATATTGTAGAACACAGGAAAAACATAAAACATTGAAAATTTTAGGGGAAAATTAATGAGAATTCATGATTCAGGATATTTAATGTGAAGTTTTAAGGACTGGTTGTGAGGAGCAAGGGATTTAATTGGTATAAATCACATCCTAAATAGTGCATTTTACTTTGACAGAATTCTCATTAGAAACCTTACCCCTTTCTGAGCTAAAACAAGAAGTAGAGATGGAGTGGGTCTTAGAGGCTGTCTTATCTTTAGAGCACAACAAAAAGTTATCCACATATCAGATAAAAGTAGAATCATAGGGAACTTAAAGTCTGTGAGGTTTTGGTTAGGACTTGTGAAAAGTTTGAGGGAATCCCTGAGGTACATCTCACATATATTATAGATTTTCCTAGAAGGCAAACAAATATTGACTATTTTGAGCTAATGGATACTGAATAAAGCAGAACATGGACCTAAAATATGTTGCTTTCAGAGGCACCAAGGATAAAGTAGTATTTGAGATTGGTATTGCCAGTAATTAGGGAATGACTAGTGTATTTATAGCTCTGAGATTCTGAATAACACTACACCCACCGATGGAGTTTTTTTTTTGATTGGGAGTATAGGAATGTTATGAGGACTAAACAGGGTTTAAGGAGTCCTATAATATACTTTTGACTATTGTTTGGAGTTCTCTTTAGAACCTGGTTTTAGAGGCTGTTGGGCAGATTTGCGTCAAGTTTTTGGATGGGTCACTCAACCTTGATGGGTTCAACTCATTAATTCTACAAATGTGAATAGAATTTTTGCCAACAAGTAGACTGATACCTCGTTGAGATTTTCAACTTGGACAAAAGTTTGCCATGGCTTCATTATGAATAGGTGACTCTTTTGTGATTTCAAGGTAGAAGCCATGAGAATATTTATCTGGCCATTGCATATGTATAGTAAATCATTACCTACTAAGCCAGCATATGTGGTAGCACAGAGGAGGCACGAATATTGGTCGAATGTTTCTTGGACTAGGATTTGAGAACTGTTTGAGAGTTATTGGACTTACTCACACCTGAGTGGTTTGGTGACACAGGGGGAGGTTATGTAGAAGTAGTGGGTTGATATCGTAGTATCATATCAATAAAACATTTCAAGGTTGTCCTTAAATATTTAGAGAAATTTATCTTTGAGTTTAAGGGTGAAACCAGAAATTGGGTACTTGGTTTCTTTTTCAGAACACTTTGATTCATCACCCACTTTACTTTTTCCATTTTATTTCTTAATGCAATATAGGACACTTTTAAAAATATATGTATTTTAAAGGTTTTATTTATTTATTTAATTTTAGAGAGGGGATGGGAGGGAGAAAGAGGGAAGGAAACATCAGTGTGTGGTTGCCTTTCAAGCGCCCCCTACTGGGCACCTGGCCTGCAACATAGGCATTTGCCCTGACTGGCAATTGAAGCAGTGACCCTTTGGTTGGCAGGCTGGTGCTCATCCACTCATCTGCACCAGCCAGGGCAGGATACTTATTTTTTGAATGCGCTGCTGTTTATAGTATCTGTAAATGTGTTAAGAGATTCTTTCCTCCAGTATTTAACTGAGTGTGGTGGAGGTATCTAGTTGCTATATGTGAAGGACTGTATTCTGAGTCTTATTCTGCTTTTTTTTCTAAGGTTCTTTCCAAGAACTGGAAGTTTGTCAATGAAGCTGTTTACAGTATTTCTGCCTTAAAATTTTTCACAGAAAAGTGAGGAGAAAGATAGGGTCACATCTCTTTCAGAATCTACTCCTGAATGTTATCTAAGGGTGTTAGTCTATCCTTGAAGGCTGCAGTGGTTTTATCTTTTCTTACAGAGCTGAATCAGAGCCCAGTCTATGTTCACAGAAAATACTTTGTTGACAGCTTCTGAAAGGCCTTTTCTAACTTCTTTTTTTTTGTGTGTGTGTGCAGTTGAGTTCAGGACACCCTACCCCGAAATACGGCACCTTGGCATATTGAATATTTTAAGCTGAAAGAATTTAAGAAGATAGCAGGAGGGGGAAGTCACTTTGACCTCTTCCCCTCTTTGCCCTTCTTTCCTGAAACTGGTTATAAAATCCTCATTTGAGAGTTGCCCTCCCTATACATCCTTTTCTTTGAAGACAAAACGACACCAAGGATAATCCTAAACAATAGGCCTTGCTAAATATTCCCATTTTCTACAATTACCTAATACTCCTTAACCAGTCATATTCTTTCATGACTGTCCAGTATTCATCAAGCATAGCATAAGAATACACAGGTCTAATGGTTTCTTTGAGTCTTTATTTCCTTAAAAGGCTCTCTGTCATGTATTATGTTAAATATATTTGTATGCTTTTCCCCTGTTAATCTGTATTATCAGTTTAATTTTCAGACCTTAGGAGCGTAGAGAAAAACCTTTTCCTCTTCTATACAATGTCATGGGTTCCTGAGTTATCTTCAAATTCTTCACACTGTGCTCTTTCCATTATGTTTTTTTGCTTCTGGAGTTTCCTCTAATGTATGAACTTAGTGGTATAGGTTGGGCGGAGGGGGAGTGTCTCTGGATTATCAGTTCCTAACACTGTTCTAAATTACTCTGCAGATTTCTAATGATCTTGTTTAGATCTTTGAAAGTATGTAGCCTTAGCTCTCAGCTCAGAATGAGACACCAGGTCTTAAAAAAAAAAAACAAAAAAACCTTAGAGGGTTTTAACCCCTTTTCTGAAGGAGGTTTAACTTTAATAGGTTTTTAGGTTTCTGGCCAGCTTTCTGGGAAAATGAACAAGTCAGAGGGAGAGATTGTGCAGTGAGAAATCAAGGAGCATAGAATGAGGGAAGAGGAATAATAGAGAAAGGACTTTTGGGTTGAGTTACAGTTCAGGGGGATGTAAAAGATAAATAGTTTCAATTCTTTTATATTTTTCTTTTACCATGATCAAGAAATCTCTTAAGGTAACAATTTTGGAATCTGAATGTATTTTGGCAGACCATTAGGTATTTGAGATTTGTTCTAAAATGTCTCCTTAACTGAACAGTTTTGTATGTCAACTGGTGGTGGTTGGCGTTAATTCATTGCCAATGGGAATCTCACAATTTGTGTTGTGATGAAGAAGGAAACTTTATTCAGTGCAAACAGCTCAACTGTGATTCAGCACGGCTGTAAAAACCATATTGTTGTGGAACAACTCAATTGTGATAGAATTGTCTAATAGAACAGTGCTGGGGCCAGGTAGCCCTGAGGCCAGGCCCCTCTCTGGCTACACAGCTTTGCTCTGCTCCTCTGTTCTGCCCTGCTCTGATGAGACATCTTCAGTTTTTCAGCTCAGCTGGGGAGACACAGTCTTCAATCTTCAGTGGAAAGAGAAAGTATGCTCCCGAAGCCAGAAGAAGCTGGCTTGTATGGACAGAGTCCCTACCATCGGTTCTTGATTGGTCCGTCCTCTGCATATTGGGACTAAATCTTCAGTTTGATTGGTCCCAAAGGCACTGTCCTGATTGGTCAGAATAGAGCTGCTCTGATTGCCCAGAGCTTTTCAGCTCTGATTGGATGGGGAAAGCTTCAATCCTATTGGTTGGAATATGATTCTAGGAACTTCTTTATATGGGCAGTCGCAGATGGTGGAAACCCAGTGCAGGTAGGCAGTTTAAAGCAGAGCCAGTCAGTTCAGCACAGAGGCAGGCAGTTCAGCCCAGGCTTCTCTGTCAAATATAGTTTGTGTGAGAGACCCCTGTGTACAAATGGTTGCTAAGCTCTGTTTTTTAAAATTAGAGCCCAGTTAGGCACAAGGAGCACTTCTTAGTAGGTATGTTATTTTTTAGGCTTCACAGTTATATCAAAAGTATAGTTGTATTGTACTACTCTCTTGCCCAGGAACTTCTGATAGTCATTCATTGCTTATGGATTAAAGCCTAGCGTTTGGCACATTCACAGTATAATGTTTAGATTTATGAATTTTCTATCATGTATCCATTCTTATATGTGCTGTTTCCTCTACTCACTCTGGTTTTAATCTTTTCTGAGTTGAAAAAGATGTCTACCTCCGGAATTCTACCCCACCAAGTTATGGTGCCCATTAAATCGCACCATATGCGATAAATAACAATTTATGTTATTTTTCCTAAGGCCTCATTTTTGCTAAACTTATTATTGAGGTATAGTCCTATGAGGTTAGTAGTATTGTCCTTGACCACTTTCCAATTACTGTACTTTCTTTTAGAAATTTGTATTTTTGAGTACTTATTGTATTTAGTAATAGCAAGGTTCATGGTTTTGGTGGTTTTTTTTTTTTTCCTTTTTACACAGGCTTTTCCTCTTTCAAGCCAAATTTCAGTTAAATCTTTTCCTGATCAAATTTTAAAACATCTGCAAAGCACATTTTTTCAGGTTTTGTGATGGTAATTTCTTCCCACTGTCTTCATAGCCAATTGTTAGTGAACATGTGGAAATATTACTATCTGTGTCTTCCATTACCTTCTTAGAACAGGCTACCAGAAAAATAACCTAGGTAACTTTTGGTCTTATGCTTTGTTCCTTTATCAGATTAGAAGAAATGGGTATGAAGAAGGTTAGACATAGGCATCCCCACATGCCATACCTGCCAGTTAGGTGTGTTAGATTTTCTATACCTCCTCAGAGCGTCTAAGTCCTGGTATTATCTCTCTGTCTCCTACTTATATGTAAAAAAACCCCTACATACTAAAATGTGTTGCCTTTTACATTTAGAGCTGGAATCTCCTTCAAAAGGCCTTTATTCACCAGTCATAAACTCATAGGTAGGTTCAAATCTGCTATGTATAGATAGTTTTGATCAGCATATTGGGTTAAAACTTTTTCAAACCAGGATGCTTTTAGGTTTGTCCCATTGTTTACTATGATATCACAGTAGGATTCAGAAGGATTTATTTCCTTTCATAGTCTTGTTTGTCTCGTTTCTTTATTGGCTGTGGAAACTAGTTTTGATTTATCTCCGTTTTGTAATTTTATCTGCTTTCATTTTCTTTCTATGTTATTTAACTCTGTTCGAGAACTCAACCTTTTCTCAGAAACTACCACTGATGTTACTTCACATTATCTTCTTAGTAACACTTTAAATTATATAAACACATGACTAATGGGAGCCTCAGGTAGAAGTATAGCAGGATCCTTCCTGCAGAATCTTGGAGCAGTCATATCTCTGAGAAGTAAGACCCTCTTTCTCAATTTCTACCAGTCATCTTTTTTGGTCATGACAAATGTTTATTTCTAGTACTCATTTATCATTATGCCCAGGTTTGAATTCATATTTCAGTAAAGGTACTTTAATTTAAAGGCTGTGTATAGAACCAGCAACCTTTAGTAAACAGAAAAGCCTCACATCCATTTTTGCATTGTAATTTCCCACAGTATTTAATCTTATCTTCTGACCTGTTTGCCTGGTTTGTTTGCTTCTTGTTACTCTGTGCACTGTGTTGATGATGTGCTAATTACATATCAGATGTTATTATAGAATTTCTTGTGTGGGGAGTGAGTTGAATTTTATTCGCCTGATTTGAAAAAAATATGAACTCAGAACATTTAAAAGTAGGTATAGATTATCCCTCAGCTGTATAGAATTGCTTAAACTAATGTTAACATTTTAATGCCATGTAGAAATACTTAAGGAACTTAACCAAGTCTATGAGTATGATACAGATGTAAACTAAACACAGTTTTAAGCCTTTGTAGGGTTATTTTTAGATTTTTTTTGCAATTTCACTTTCTACTAATGATTTTTTTTTGTGGGAGGGGCATCATGGTCACCATGCTTTTATTTATCTATCAGGCTGGTTTTCTATAATTGAATTAAAAAAATAGATTTTAATTTATCTCAATAAGAAATTGTTTGAAATAATTTCCAATGTAAGGCTGCTTTTAAATTTTTTCCTTAAAAAAGTATTTTTAAAAATTATAAAACATACAGTTGTTTTTCCAAAATTGATTCCTCTAGTGAATTTAAACAAAATTTCAGTGTCTTTTAAAACTTTATTTGAATTATGCATTTAGAAGAAATATGTTACAGTGAGTTCAGTGTACATGAGAATGAACATCTGTACTTTAAGTGCATCATTTTTTCTTTGGAGTGTGAAAGTTTGTTTTTCATGTGGTATACTGTAGTGAAATTCTGCATTTCAAATTCAAGTTTTAGGTTACGTGAAAACAGTTACTTAAATAATGAGGTTTTCTTTTTAAATAAGGGATTACATTGATAGTTAAAGCTTTTTTTATCACAAAGAATTCTGAACATGCAGGATTTGAACTTTCTTGTAGAATAATTCTCAAACTACAGAATCCTTTCCTGTTCCTATCTTGGATTAGTGTTGAGTTGTATTTTTAGTAACAGCCCTAACTCGGTAGCTATGTAAGCATTGGGTGAAGATGGAGTCACAGGGTAAACTGGGCTGGCTTCCCACAGGGAGGGCTGGGAATCAAACAGGAAGGAAGGCCTGTTTGTCAGTGCCTTGTGTGCAACTATGTCGGAGTAGGCAGCAGGCAACACAATGTCTCCCTTGTACAAAGTAACTCTCTCAGTGAGTGCTCAGATATGTGAGGAAAAAGTGTTTGGGTAAGTGAAGGAGAAGGTTGGCGTATTTCAGAGAGATTCTTTTCGTGTTTTTGTGGCATTTGGATTTCAGGGAGTGTACTATTTGTTGCTGCAAAGTACTGGCTTTGTTTTCAGTGGCATTTTAAACTTATTGAACAAGCTTTACTGAAGGCAGATCGAAGCGTCTTTCTAAAACTGTGAGTTTAATTTAAAAATATGATTTGAATGTGATGAAAAGCTAATTTGTGCTTCTTGAAATCAGGGAAAATAAATTGTGACATTCGTTTTCAGGAATGAATTCTGTACTAGACTTAAAATCTGATTTTCATTCTGAAGTCAGAATCAACTAGTGATAATGATGAAAACCACTTAAAATTGATTGTTAGTATTTAAAATGTATAATGTTGACTTCAAGTATAATTTGCTTGTTTTAAAACTGGGATCATTAATTAGTATTTTAAGTGACTGTGATATGAAGGTTTAATAATTTTCTTCAGTTCAAATGATATAAACTCCTGTTTTTACCAAAGAACTGGTTATTTTTCTTCTGGAAATCTTGATTTTGTGATTAGCTAACATAAATGATTGATATTTTTTAGAATGTTTTATAATGTCAGCAGCATTTAATGGTCAAACTGTAAGTAGTTTTTATAGAGTATGTACATATTTATACTGTTTTGCTTTTGAGTCTGCCTAGTGGAGAGTGACAATATGAATCGCTTTGATCGATCAGACAGAAGTGTCCGGCAGTCTCAGGAAGGATTTTGGAAAAGGCCACCCCAGAGGTGGAGTGGACAGGAACATTACCACCTCAGCCATCCTGACCGCTACCATCACCATGGAAAAAGTGACTTGAGCAGGTGAGTCTAATTTTCTGTCTTCTGAATAATTTTAGTCATAATTTCCCCATAACCCCTCCCCTGAAAATCCTTTTTTTTTTGGCCTGGTTTTTAGTAGGCATCAAAAAACATTGCAAGTTAAATGTGGTACTATTTAGAATAGCATGTCTAATTTTTTCTTTTGACCAAAATCCTTTTTTGTTAACTTTATCATAAATATAAATATTTTATTTATGTCTGCTATTTGGACTTTAAGTTTTGGTGTGATTTTCTAGTTCTCATTTAGGAATGATTAAATGTTGACTTTGTTGAAGTTTGTTGTTTTTTGAATAATGTAGAATTAATGCCAAGTGATTTCTTTGGCATATATAAATTGAAGTTTAAAAATTTCTGAAGTATTATCGAAACAAAAGAAGGTACTGTACAGTGCTAGAATTCTGTTTCTTTTGAAGCATAGCATAGTAGTCTTTAATTTGATTAGACCTTATGTACAATGTGGCTCTGTGGTCATTAAGGCTTGGGATCAAACCCTGGCCTGGCACGTATTAACTTTGTGAGTTTAAGTGATTCACTTAAACCCTCTGTACTTCAGTTTATCATTTGTAGAATATAGCTTATAATAGTTTTTCCTCACTGTTTAAGGATCGGGCGCCTGTCTGGCTAACAGCAGGCACCCAGTGGTAGCTGTTAATTACTTTTTCCTTTTCACTCTCCTTGTATTCCAATGGGGACTTCAGGTTATTTTGGAGCTAATTTACAATACAAGTAATAAAATTGGGAAAAGAAGTAGTGGAAGGGAAACATACGGACTCATCTAGTTCTTGAAGTAAAAAAAAAAATTTTTGGCTGTAACATTCCTTGCAGCAAAAGCAAAGAACAAAACTCAATCTATTATAAGAGTTACAGAAATCATAAAATAAAGGGTACATTTGTCCTGAAAAGATTGGCTTTTATGAGATAGAAACCTAAAAAAGATTGCTTTGTATACATTCTTATAAAGAAAATGTCTTGTGATATAGTGGGCATGTCTCAGACAGCTTCCCAAAGTAGAAATAATGATAAATTTTCCTTAAGTTCATTTCTTACTTATGTCCTAAAGTAACTACAGAGAGCTTTAGTCCAAGTGAGAAAAGGTGGTTCTACAGTGTGTGAAATGATGTCCAACTAAAGATCCTTCTATTGCTATAATTTGATGCAAGGATAAAATTTAGAAGATTTGAAAGAACGCATGCTGTACATATCCTCTCAGGCATTATTTTGGCTGTTCTGTTTCTCACATCTGGGCTTTTGATAAGGAGCGGATGTCAGAGAGTTGGTATTATTACACACGAATGTGATGTAAAGATAGTCTGCATTTGAAGATGTTACTCCCCTCATCTTTGATGGTTGGTATATAAGAAGGTAAATTTAAGGCTCAATTATGAAAATTTAGAAGTCTAACTAAAATGTGAACCATTGCTTATACTTCAGATAAGATTTCTTCAACCATTTCACAAATATTCATTGAACACTTATATGTTGAACTCTGCTCAGTTCTCAAGCTGGGATAAATTTGTATATTGCGTGAGAGCTATGGAATGGTAATAGCTTCTTGAAGCATTGTTTTGAAGATGATAAAAAGAATATGCAGTGTGTGGGTTCAGTTGGAATCATTGCAATTATTGGTTAGGTAGAAGATTCATGTGCCTCTTCCATTCCATAAAAAGATGAGTAGTAGATACTTCCTGCTGACAGGGTGTTGAGTCTGTGGGAGTGACAGATTGTTGATAGTTATAATGCAGTATTAGTGTAGGGCAGTGATAACATGTGCTTCAAAAGAGTGATGTCTACAGGACTGTAGAAGGAAGCAGCAACTGGTTGTCTGGGATAGTGAGTGGTGTATAAAGGAAGTTGCTATTGAACTGATAAGTATGACTGTAGAGATTACAGAGGAGTGGTTTCTGTAGGAGAAGGATGAGTATTCAGATGAAAAAAAATAACATGTGCAGAACCATTTATGAAATAGTGTGGCATTTTCAGAGAACTAGTCTACATTTAGAACTGGATCGCTAGGTCATTTGGAGGAATGAATAGGTGTGATTTCTAACTGTAAATAGCAAAACTGTGCATTTTAAGACAAAGGGTAGCAAATTTCAGCTTAAAGTGAGAGGCTGTTAATCAGACTTTACAAATGGAGCAGATTACCTGGAGGTGGTAATCTCTGTCTCTGGCAATGATCAAGCTGAGGCTGATTAGTTTATCTGTCAGAAAAGTTAAGCCACATTTTCCAAAAATTATTTTCCTGGATGTCAGTAGGTTTAGATATCTCTGATCAGATGAGTGTGGGAATGAACAAATTAAACAAAGTTAAATGAGGTTTTCAATAGACTCCACAGTGCCTTTAATGTATATAATATTGTGATTTTGCACAAGGTAGTAAAAGATAGAATAAGTAGCCATTTCCCAAAACATATGACCGCAAATGTCTTCTACACAGTGTATTTTGAAGGACTGGTGATTTGTGGATTATCCGCATTGATAATTCTTAATGAAGAGAGGAATGAAGAGCATTCTTGGGGGTTTCTAATATGACTCATGTAGCATAGAATTTCCCAACACATGAACGATGGCATACCATTTTGTCATGAAGAGTTAAGTTAATCAGGTCATTTGGAGTTTGGAACATTTAGACCCCTAGAGCTAGTTATGGGGATGGGTGGTAGAGAGAGATTCCTTGTGCAAGACAACCCTTATTCCAGCATACCTTAAAACTATCATTTTCTCTCTATGCCTTGATGTAAAAAAGGTTTGGTGCACTAATCCCAGATCATTTTTAATACTGCATGTATAAAAGTTCCTCTTTCCAGTCTATGACTTCTTGAGTGTTGGTCCCCTGTCCTGTCTGTCCTTCAGTTTCTGACATTGTCATAATTATAGGATTATGTCTTATCCATAACTCAGGGGACTGGTGGTTCAGAAACACTGATCTACTTCCTCTATACAAATTCTCAATTTATGATGGAGTTATGTTCTGTTAAACCCTTTGTCAGTTGAAAATACCACAAATCAAAAATGCATTTGATACACCTAACCTGCCTAACATCATAGCTTAGTTTAGCCTACCTTAAATAAAGGTGCTAAGAACACTTACATTAGCCTTCAGTTGGACAAAATCACCTAACACCATGACTACACTACAGAGTATTGGTGGTTTACTCTCGTGATCATGTGGCTGACTGGAACTGTGGCTTGCTGCTGCTGCCCAGCATCATGAGAGAGTATTGTACCACACATTGCTAGTCCAGGAAAAGATCAAAATTCAAAATTCTCAGTAAGATTTCTACTGAACATATATCACTTTCACCCCATCATAAATTTGAAAAATTGTAATTAGAACCATCCTAAGTCAGGGACCTGTATTTCTATCATAATACTATGCTCTCTTTTCACTTGGCCTAATTTTTCACTCCTCTGTTCTCCTAGATCTCCCTTTTCCCCTATACTTTCCATTATGCTATATGGAACTCTCTCAGATCTTAACAAACTCACACATTGACCTCTTTTTCTATATTTTCTGATTGAAATTGAAACCTCTTTCCCAAATGTACTGATTCCCCAGTAGTATTCTTAAAATGAAGAATTCTTATTTTGTAGTTACTTTAGTTCTTTAGTGTTTAGAGTGGGGTCTTGTGTTTACTTCTCATTGTCACTTCTAAATGAATTACTACTCAGTCTCTTTCCTTTGACACTTAGGGTATTTGGCTGTATCAGCCCCTCCTTACCGGTCCATAACTCTAGCTCGCAGACATCTTGGCCTTTGACTCACTTTCCCTCTTCATTGTAAGCTTTGCCACAATCCTAAGTGCTTCTGATGTTCATATACATGGCTCATATAACCCTCTGGCTCCTTAGTTCCTTAGGCTTTTCTATATACAAGATTATGTCATCTGAGACTAGAAGTAATTATACTTTTTTCTCTCCAATCTGGATACTTTTCTTTTTTTCTTGCCAGCATAATTGCTATGGCTAGAACCTCCAGTACATTGTTGAATAGGAGTGGTGAGAGCAGCCATCTGTGTCTTATGTCTCACATTAGGATTACAGCATTCAGTCTTTTGCCATTAAATATGTTGTTAGCTGGGTTTTTCATAGATACTCCATCAGGTTGGGGAAGTTCCCTCCCTTCTATTCATTCTTTGTTGAGTGTTTTTATTATGAAAAGGTGTTGGATTTTGTCAAATGAAATTTGTGTCAAAATAATTTTTCCTTTATTCTCTTATTTTGTTGTATGACATTGACTGATAGCAACCTTGCATTTCTTGTATAAATCCTACTTAGTCATGGTATATAATCCTTTTATATGTTGCTGGATTCAGTTTGTTAGTATTTTGTTGGGAATTTTTATGTGGACATAATAAATATTGATCTTTTGTTTTCTTGAGATGTTTTTGTGTGGTTTTGGTATTATGATCGCATAGATTGAATTGGTAAGTGTTTTTTTATTTCTATTTTTAGAAGAATTTGTAAAAGATTTCTGTTAATTCTTCACTGAATGTTTTGTAGAATTCACCAGTGAAGAGGTTTGAGCCTGGGCATTTCTTTGTGGCAAGTTTTTTGATTAGTAGTTTCATCTCCACAGATGTCCTGTAGATGTCTTTTAGGTTTTGTTAGTTTATAGTGTTGTTCAAGTCTTCTGTTTCCTTGCTGACCTTCTTTCTAGTTCTGTCCTTTAATGAGAAGGAGGTAGCGAAGTCTCTAACTTCAGTATATCTTATAATGAAGGTCTGATAGGAACAAATTCTCAGTTTTTGTCTGCAAAGGAATGTTTTAATTTCTCTTAGTTTTGAAGAACAGTTTTACTGTGTATTGAATTCTTAGTTGATAGTCTTTTAACATTTCAACTCCTTTGCTTACTGATGAAAAAATCAGCTGTTAATTTTATTGAGTATGTCTTCTACATAACAGTTTACTTTTTTCTTGCTACATTCAGCATTCACACTTTGTCTTTGGCTTTAAACTTGTAACTGTGATGTGTCTCTCTTTTAGTTTATCATATTTTAGAGTTTGTTGAGTTAATGATTATGAGCTAATGCCTCAAACCAGTAAGTATTCTAGCCTTTGCCAAGGATCTCTTTATGTGTGTATGTTTAGGGAAACCTTCAACAACCTGGTAAGCAATTTGTAGTTCTGCCTTAGCCTTCATTTCCTACTTGCTCAGAGGCTCAAGGTGGCCAAAGGTGCATACAACCCTATACATGTGCATGTCCTCCTTTATGCCCAAGAATATATTAGAGCATTTCAAAACCTCCTGTGGCTATCTCATTCCTCAGGTTTTCCTTAGTTGACGTTTTTTGGTTATCTTGTTTGCCCCAGTTGGTATCATTGTCTTGGACACCTGGGATTTTAAACAGTTGTCACTGATTTTTTTGAAAATTCTTTTTAACAAGTACACAAGAGATAAGGCTGTTTCCACAGAATGAATTACTAATCAGGTCAAATACAACTGCTGAGAATGGGCCTTTTCTAGGGAGGTGCCAGTTAAGGTCACATAGTAACAGTTATCTGGAAATGCTGTTTTTTGAGAGTTTCAAACAGTTTACTTCCCAGTCCACCAGCCTACCCCCTAGTGATTGCTGAATTTCATAGCTGCCACGCTTATAACACTTGTTTTTCATGCTACCACAGAGCTAGTGAGGTAGGTATGGCAGTAGAATTAAATTAAAATGCCACAGAGCTTGTTGGCCTCACCAAGATTCAGCTTTGTTTGTTTGTTTCTTTGTTTGTTTTAAATAACTGCTCCTTCATTGTTGCAAGCATTGGATTGATTTACAGAGTTCTGAAAAAGTTGATTTTGACTCATTTGCTGATGTTCTCAGTGCTTTTATGGAAGAGTGAATTTTTGGAGATATTTATTCTGCCATTCTGGAAGTACTTCCTGTTCATTCTGTCATTTTTTCCCTTTGTTTTAATTAATAGGCTTCATTTTTATAGCAGTTCTATGCTTACATAAATATTAAGCATAAAATACAGAGTTCTCATGTACTCCCTCACCTTCTTTTATACAGTTTCTCTTATTATTAACATCTTGCATTAGTTGTTACAACTAATGTGTCAATATTGATACATTATTATTAACTAACATTCATAGTTTACATTGGGATTCATTCTTTGTGTTTATATTCTGTAGGCTTTGACAAATGTATAAAGGCATGTATCTAGCACTACTGTGTCATACAAAATAATTGTACTGCCCTTGAAATCCTATGTCCTCTAGCTATTCATCCCTTCCTCTTCCCCAGGCTTACCACCCTTAACAATACTCCTGTCAAACACTAATCCTTTTATTGTCTCTGTAGCTTTGCATTGTCCAGAATGCCATATAGCTGGGAAAGGACAGTATGTAGCCTTTTCAAATTGGGTGTTTTCACTTAGCAATATGCATTTAGGGTTACTCCCTATCTTTTCATGAGTTGATAGCTTATTTCTTTTTACCTCTATATAATAGTCCATTGTATGGATGTATTGCAATTTGTTTATCCATTCATCTACTAAAGAACATGTTAATTGCTTCCAAAAATGGCAATTATGAATAAAGCTGCTCTAAACACTTGTGCGTAAGTTTTCAACTCCTTTTAGTACAAACAAGAAGCACAATTGCTGGACCGCATAGTAAAAGTTTAGTTTGGTAAGAAACTTCCAAAGTGTCTTGCTTGCAAAGTGGCTGTAAATTTTTCTTCCAACAGTGAGGAGAGCTGCTGTTGCTACACATCCTTATCAGAATTTGGTTTTCTGTTTTGCATTTTAACCATTCTGATAGGTGTGTAGTTATAGCTCATTGTTTTAATTTGCATTTTCCTAATGATATATGATGTTGAGTTTTTTTATATGCTTATTTGTTATCTGTACATCTTGGTTCGCCAGATGTCTGTTTATATTTTCTCATTTTTAAATTGGCTTGTTTCCTTGTTGAATTTTAAGAGTTCCTTGTATATTTTACTTTTTAATTATAAATTATTGATTACAATTGTCCTGATATTTCCCCCTCCACTCAGCATCCCCCACTCCCCTCAGGCATTCCCCACACCATTGTTCATGTCCATGGATCATGCGTACAAGTTCTTCGGCTACTCCAATTCCTATCTATACTGTATTTATATCCCCATGGCTATTCTGTAACTACCTATTTGTACTTGTTTTTTAAAAATTTTTTTAAAAAGATTTTATTTATTTATTTTCAGACAGAGGGGAAGGGAGGAAAAGAAGAGGGAGAGAAATACCAATGTGTGATTTCCTCTCACGTGCCCCCTACTGGGGAACTGGTCCACACCCCAGGCATGTGCTCTGACTGGGAACCAGTGACTCTGGTTTGCAGACTGGTGCTCAATCCACTGAGCCACACCAGCTAGGGCCTATTTGTACTTCTTAATCCCCTCACCTCTTCACCCATTCCTCCAAACCCTCCTCACATCTAGCAGCCATCAAAACATTCTTTGTATCCATGATTCTGTCTCTGTTCTTCTTGTTTGCTCAGTTTGTTTTTTTACATTCAATTTTTGATATGTATTTATTGCCATTTTATTGTTCATAGTTTTGATCTTCTTTTTCTTAAATAAATCCCTTTAATATTTCATATAATAATGGTTTGGTATGATGAACTCCTTTAGTTTTTTCTTATCTGGGAAGCTCTTTATTTGCCCTTCAATTCTTAATGATAGCTTTGCTGGATAGAGTAATCTAAGCTGTAGGTACTTGTTTTTCATGACTTTGAGTACTTCTTGCCAGTCCCTTCTAGCCTGCAAAATTTCTTTTAGGAAAGCAGTTGACAGTCTTATGGGAGCTCCCCTATAGATAACTGCTTTTCTATTGCTGCGTTTAAGATACTCTTTTTATCATTAATCTTTGGCATTTTAATTATGATGTGTCTCAGAGTGGGCCTCTTTGTATCCATCTTGGTTGGGGCTCCCTGTGGTTCCTGAATTTGATGTCTATTTCCTTCACCAAATTAGGGAAGTTTTTTTCATTATTTTTTCAAATAGATTTCCAGTTTCTTACTCTTCCTCTTCTCTTTCTGGCACCCCTATGATGTGAATGTTGGGCCTCTTTGAAGGTGTCCCAGAGTCTGCCTATACTATCCTTGTTTATTTGGGTTCACTTTTCTTTCTTGTTCTGATTGGTTGTTTTTTTCTTCCTTATGTTTCAAATCATTGATTCTCAGCTTCATCCACTCTACTATTGTTTTCCTGTAAATTGTTCTTTATTTCAATTAGTGTATCCTTTGTTTCTGAATGGATCTTTTTTTATGCTGCTGAGGTCCTCATTCAGTTCCTTGAGCATCCTTATAACTAGTATTTTGAACTCTGCATCTGATAGATTGCTTATCTCCATTTTCTTTAGCTCTTTTTCTGGAGTTTTGATCTGTTCTTTCATTTGGGGCATGCTTCTTTGTTTCCTCATTTTGGCAACCCCCCTGTGTTTGTTTCTATCTATTAGGTAGAGCTGTCTTGACTCCGTGTCTTGATAGTGTTGCCTAATGTAGTAGGTGTCCTGTAGGGTCCAGTCGCTGGCACAGCCTCCCCTATCACCCAAGCTGGGTAGTTGAGGTGCTCCCCTCATGTGGGCTGAGTACATCCTCCTATGTAGTTGAGTCTTGGTTGCTGTTGGCAGATCAATGGGAGGGATTTACCTAGGCCAGTCAGGTGCAAGAATTGCCTGTGACCACTTACCACCAATTTCTAGCCTCCATGGAGGATCAGCTGTGCAGGGGCAGGGTGGTGGTATTCCCACATGATCTGTAGCTGGCCCTGGGGTTTCCTGGGTGGTGTGGGCCAAAGTCAGCCCCTGCCTGTGTTTTGCCTGGGGCTACCCCAACTGAGCCATAAAGCAATCTGAGATGGCTGCCACTTGTGCTGGGCTAGGAGATTCCCAGGTGAAGCCAAGCTGTGAATAAAGGTTGGCTGCTGCTAGTGCCACACCTGGGACTTACTGTTGCCAACTGTTGCTTGTTTGAGAGGATTTAGGAAGTTGTGCAGCATGAGCCAAGACTAGTCATTCATATGGAAAAGCAGCTTGGGTGGGCCAGTAAGTTGGATGGAGTGGAGTCTCTGGGGCTCTCCAGGGTGGGTCAAACAGTGTTAGCCAGGTTGATGGAGTCTCACATATTGCACTAGCTTGCTGGCTCTGTGGTTCTGTGAGGGGAGGATTTAGAAAAGGCACAATGGCCTCTGTTCACCTTGATGCCAGATGCTTCAGCCACTGGTACCTTTCAAGCTTCTACCGCGGTGCTGGACCTCAGAGGCAGTGAGTCTGAGTAGGTGAGTTCATGGGGGGTGGGGGTTCTTTAAGAGGAACTGCTTGGAGCTCTAGCAGTTTCTTCCACTGACTCAGTGTACTCTGGTTTTTGCAGCCAGAAGTTGTGGGGACTTCTCCTCCTGGTCCTGGAATCCTGGGCTGAGGGGCCTGGTGTGGAGCTGGGACTCCTTGTTTCTGAGAGATCCCTCCTGAATTTTTATCTACCTTACATGGGTGAGGGACCAGCCCATTCCACATCTGCACCCCGCCTACCAGTCTGTATGGATGTGGTTTCTTTAATTCTGTAGTTGTCAGAGTTCTATTCAACTTGATTTCTGATGGTTCTGAATGATGGTTTTTCTATATATTAGCTGTAATTTTGATATGGTTGAGTTAAAAAGCAAGCCATGTCTGCCTACACTACCATGTTGACCAGAAGTTCTGAGTTCCTTTTATATTTTAGATACCAGTCCTTTATCAGATATATTACAAATATTTCCTCTCAGTCTGTGGCTTGTCTTTTCATTTTCTTAATGTTGTTTTTCACAGAGCAGACATTTTTAGTTTTATGCAATCCAACTTGTCATTTTTTTCTTTCATGGATTGTACTTTTTGTGTTGTATCTAAAAACTTATTGCAAAACCCATGGTCACCTGGGTTTTTTCCTTTAGTATCTTGTCATTTTGCATTTTACATTTAGGTCTTTGACCTTAGTTAATTTTTGTGAAAGGTATATAGGGTCTTTTTTTTCCTTTCTTTTTTTGCATGTGAATGTCCAGTTGTTCTAGTACTGTTTGTAGAAAAGATTATCCTCTCTCTTTTGAATTGTCTTTGCTCTTTGTCAAGGATCAGTTTGCTTTATGTGGGTGGGTATATTTCTGGACACTGTTCTAGTTTATTGATCTGACTATTCTTTAGTCAGGACTGCACTGTCTTGATTACTGTGACTTTATATAGTAAGTCTGCAAGTCAGATAGAGTTAGTATTCTGACTTTATTCTTCAATATTGTGTTGATTATTCTGGGTCTTTTGCCTGTTCTTAAAGTCACTTTGTTGATATCCATAAAAGAACTTGTTGGGATTTTGATTGAGGTTGTGTTGAATCAAGCCTTTAAGAAATATTAACTTGAACATAAAAATGCACACTTTTAACTTTAAGTATACAGTTTTTATTTTTGGTGAGAAAAGAAACACTAAAGGTTCTATGAATTCAAATTGTGACTCAGTAAATAAATGAAGAAAAAGACCTTTTTCTCTTGAAAAATCTCTCTCTCACACACACACACGAACACACACACACACCCCCCCACACCTCCACTTGCAAGTGTAACCTATGAATCATGAACCTTAAGCACAGAAATGACACATCTTGGTAATCAAGAAGCTTGAGTAGAAGTGGAGAAGAAGTATGTAGGTATAGCCACATAATTTTAGGAGATTCCTTTAAAACTATAAGTAATTATGCAGCAATGTGGTTATTAGATGTTTGTGTTGAATATCAGGTGCTGATACTGTGTATGGATTACATTTTAATGGGTTAAAAAGGCTGATATCTTAGAGATTTCTTTCTGTGGTTATTCTGATTTTTTTCGTATTGATTTTATTGGCTGTACTCATAGAACAGTGTTAAATAATATTGGTGATTTGGGGCATTTCTTTCTCATGCTTCTGTAACCACTGAACTCATGTTTGCCTTCACTTACACATACACTGGTTAAGTTCCTCATGTCTGCTCTCCCACCCGGCCTACAATTGCCCACGCAGACCTCAGAGGCACATTTGTGGCCTTTGCTAACCCACTGCTGACTTTCCAGTGTATTCTGCAAAGCAGCTTGAGGTGTCCTGTTGCTTTCACCATATAATTTCTCTACTAGAAACCCGTGATTGTTAAAATTTGTATAAAAGTACAAATTCTGATCAAGAGAAAAATACACAGTTTGTCTTCACGGAGTTTCTAGTTTGGCATGGTGACACAAGAACACAATATACTCTGATAATATACAGTAGAAGGCTGTATAAGGACACTTACCGAAGTACCAGGCCCGGTTTTAAGGGATTAAGGAAGCTTTCCTTGAGGAAATGCCAACTAATTTAAGACGAAGAGGAGTTAATCATTCACCAGTTCCTGTGCAGTGGGGGACAGGATAAGTGGACTGGCCAAAAGTCCGGAGAGGCTGAGGACATGGTTTTGGAGATAAGGGAGATTATTCTATGCTTTGGCAATCTCAGGTAATTTGCTGTGGATTAAGATGTCAGTGTAAGAAAGGAAGATGTTTTAAAGGATAAAGTTGAAGAATAAATTGGATTCAGGATCTCTCTGGCCTAATAAGCCATTTTTAAGAGTCTCCTTGTCCCTGAAAAATCATGTTCACACTGTCGTAACTTTTCTTTTTCTAGAAAGCCTTCGCATTTCATTTCAGTCACTCAAACCTCATACTTTATAGTTCATCCCAAAGTTCCTTCCTACCCAAGAAAATTTCACAAAGTATGTCAGCTTTTTTCTCTGAAAACATAACTCATTATCTCTGCTATTTATTTCCCAGGTGATTCTATATTTTTGTCTTACTATTTTGTTAACTTTGTATTACTATATATTTTTCATCACTCTATAGATTGTCAGTCATGGATGGTAAATGCCTACTAATTCATAGATCAGTGTTTGAAATTTAATAATGCAACCATATTTTCAAGCAATAAAAATGAAGCAGAATTATGTGAATGAATTAAGGTCTTACCTTTGGATCAACAATTTAAAAGATCTTAAGAATCTTTCGTGGTAATTAAAAGAAAAACAGGCCCGAAGTAGTTTCAGAGAATTAGTTTCAGACAAAAATAACACTGTGAAAACAAATCTTATATTGAACATTTGAAATTTAGAGATTTGGGATATTGGTTTAAATCTACAAAATTTAGTAGAAGTCCAATATGGCTCATTTTTCAATATGTTGAAATTTTTAATGTATTATGACTTTTGCAGATTTAATTCATCATGGATTTACTTTAATAGTTATAAAATGTAGCCATAGTATTGGAGAGAGTATTTTTTCAGCATGTTCTTGTCTTAAGAACCATGTGAAATTATGTGTAATGTGAATGCAGTACTTTTAAATTGCTGTAGTTATAACTTCTGGTTAAAACATTGTTTTCCATGTCTATGAACCACACTATCCCTAGTGTTGAATGTTCAAACAAAAAAGTTTTAAATTATTCAGAATTTAGGTTGTATGAAACTAAGGGAGCCTTAAAATTTTTTAGGGTAGGTTTTTAAAAATTTTAGTTTAAGATTAGGAAACAACATTTATAAAACCTTGTTTCATCTTTATTGGAAAAGATGATTTATCAACAATATAAAAACAAAAGAAAAAATAAGCATTCATCAGTCTTGTCTACTTGAACTTTCAAGGAATAGGAATCTGGCAGTATGTCAAAGCTGAGTATTAACATAGGTAGCATATTTAAAGGGCTTAAAAACAATGTGATGTTTAAGAGGCGAATTAAGTCAAAAGATGAAAAGCATACAGACAGTGCAGGGAAAAAGAAAAATAAGTAATATTTTCCAGACATGGCCTTTCCCCAGAGTTTTTTGTTTCTATTCAAGTTCCTAAGGAATAAGGTTTATGTATAAAACACACAAAAGGGAGTACAGAAGATAATTCTACTAGTGACAACTAGAAGTGATTGTGCTGATTGTCTAGTTAGAAATAAATTTGGTGTCCAAGGTGAGTAAAAGTCAGTCTTTGTGATAATGATAAATGAATTGTAGTAATCATTGCAATAATTTCATTACCTTTATTTCTTTCTGAAATTGTGTTGAATATCTTTTACTTCCAAATTCTTCTCCTGCCCTTCCAGAGGCTCTCCCTACAGAGAATCTCCTTTGGGTCATTTTGAAAGCTATGGAGGGACCCCCTTTTTCCAGGCTCAGAAGATGTTTGTAGATGTACCTGAAAATACAGTGATACTGGATGAGATGACTCTCCGGCACATGGTCCAGGACTGTACTGCTGTAAAAACTCAGTTGCTCAAACTGAAACGTCTGCTGCATCAGGTGAGTACATAATGAACATTTTCAGCTTGATGTTTTGAGTTTCAAGATGGATTGACATTGCTTTAAAAAATTTTAATTGGGTTTTAATGTCTATTTTGATTTCTGTAAAAATAATGCTTGTAAATAATACATAATAGAAATTTTTATGGGACCAAAAAAACCTGCGATTTTGATTCATGGTCTCAGTATAGTCCCCAACATTTATGAGCTGTGTAATATTAGGTAAGCCAATCTCTCTGCTTATGTTTCCTCACTTTTATAGTACCTGCATTTTAAGTTTATTGTAGTTGTAAATTGAGAGATTGAAAACCTGAAACATAGTAGGCATTTAGTATCAATGATTGCTACCGTAAGTTCAGTTAAGTGGAGAATAATAAGAAACAGCAGTTTTTACTTAACGTAACCATATAATTGCACTTTTCTTTGAAATCTTCAAGTGTAATCTTTCTTAGTCTCATTTTTTATTTGATAAAATCTAGACTCATGGCAGTGATGTGACTTGTTAAAAGACACATGATGTGCTGATGGTTGAATCTGGCTTCTGATTTTTTTTTTAATTTATAAAAAGGACTTGTTTTTAAGTATTTTTTATTGATTATACTGTTACAGTTTTCCCAATTTTTCCCCCTTTATCCCCCCTCCACTCTGCCCCCTCAAGCCTCCAGCACCTCCAACATTCCCTCCCACATAGTTCATGTCCATGACTTGTACATATAAGTTCTTTGAGTCCTCTGTTTCCTATACCATTTTTTATATTTCCCCATCATTTTTATGCCTACTAATTATGCTTCTTCTTCCCTGTATGTTTTTCCCCCTATTCCTCCTTTCCCCCTCCCCACTGAACTCCCTCTGTGTGATGTCCATTTCTCTGATTCTGTTCCTGTTCTAGTTGTTTGCTTAGTTTTGTTTTTTTCTAGGTTCATTTGTTAATAGTTGTTTGTCATTTTATTGTTCATATTTTTTATCTTCTTTTTCTTAGATAAGTCTCTTTATTGTTTCATATAATAAGGGCTCGGTGATGATGAACTCCTTTAGCTTAACCTTATCTTGGAAGAACTTTATCTGCACTTCCGTTTTAAATGATAGCTTTGCTGGTTAGAGGAATCTTGGATATAGGTCCTTGCCTTTCATGACTTCAAATACTTCTTTCCAGCCCCTTCTTGCCTGTAAGGTTTCTTTTGAGAAATCAGCTGATAGCCTTATGAGAACTCCCTTGTAGGTAACTGTCTCCTTTTCTCTTGCTGCTTTTAGGATTTTCTCATTGTCTTTGATCTTGGGTAACTTAATGATGATGTGCCTTGGTGTGTTCCTCTCTTGGTCCAATTTCTTTGGGACTCTCTGAGCTTCCTGAACTTCCTGGAAGTCTATTTCCTTTGCCAGATTGGGGAAATTTTCCTTCATTATTTGTTCAAATAAGTTTTCAACTTCTTGCTGTTCTCCTTCTAGCACCCATTGGGATATTGGAATGTTTCAGGTTGTCCTGGAGGTTCCTAAGCCTTTCCTCATGTTTTTGAATTTTTGTTTCTTCATTTTGTTCCGGTTGGATGTTTGTTTGTTCCTTTTGTTCCAAATCGTTGCTTTGAGTCCTGGTTTCCTTATTGCTACTGTTGGTTCCCTGAATATTTTGCTTTATTTTGAGTATCTTTCATTTTCTTTTTTCATTTTTTTGACCAAGCTCAATGAGTTTTGTGAGCATTTTGATTACCAGGGCTTTAAATTCTCCATCAAATAGGTTGGCAATCTCCTCATCTCTTAGTTCTGAGGTTTTGTTCTGTTCTTTCATTTGGGTCATATTTCTTTGTCTTGGTGCACCTGATAAGTTGTAAGGCAGGGCCTTAGGTATTCACCCAGGCAGGGCAACCCTCTTTACTGCACTGCCTGTGGGGGAGGGGCCAGAGAGAGTACCATGCAGCTTGCCTGCTGGTCTCTAGCACACTTTCCAACAGACTCAACCAGAAGTATCTCCCACCTTGGCAACCCCAGCCGTAGCCCACAGTCAGCTCTGAGTCTCAGTTTTCCCGTTAAGTCAGTCCCTCCTCTTAGCTGCCTCGCTGCAGTTTTTCTAAGCCTGCGTGGTCTGCCTTACCAGTCTGGTTGGTTGTTCTGGTTAATTTTTTCTTTAATTCCTTGGTTGTTGGAGTTCCATGCAGTTTGATTTTTCTGGCACTTTTGGCTGTTTATTGATTTTAGATTGGTTGTTATCCTCCTTTTGGTTGTGCGAGGAAGTGAAGGGTTTCTACCTATGCCTCCACTTGGTGGGAACTCTGGCTTCTGATTCAATAGTACTATTTTTGTTTGAACAAAGAACACTTACAGACAAGTTCAAATGCATAGCAGAAAACTAAAGAATAAAATGCTAATTTTAAAATGATATTTTTGTTTAGTTTTAAATCTATATTTATCTTTTGTAGACTAGCCAAATTTATCTTAAATTATTGTTGAGAAAGAACATTCTGGCTTTTCTGTTCAACTTACTTTCTCATCTTCCTCAGGGTTGTATGTCCTAGCTAATTATGAGTAGGGACCAAGTTTAAGAATTTATGGAGGTGATTAAAATCAAACTCATGATATATCTCAGAAATGAAATATGGCTCTCCTGTATCAGTAATGATGATTCACGTAAATATTCTGTTAAAGTCTTGTAAATTGTTTTATATTACTTGGTTATGGATTTTTCTGGACTGTTCTTCTCCATTCTTGTAGATATAACTTTTCTGTGCTAAGTCTGGGAGTAAGAAAGCAGAGGATCCTTTTTGGATATGTGATTCTTTGACTCTTGTCAAGGTAGAAAGGATTTCCTATTTGAAATATACAGACGTACAGCTTACAATTTAGTTTAACTATAATAGGAGGTGGACTGGTTTATAGTATTTCTCTGCTTACCCATGTAGGGAGAAGACTTTCTGATCAGGAGCTTCAGAGTCAGAGGGAAGAAGAAGTGGAAAGGGAAATTGCTAAAATATATTCGATATCTTCTTTGAGTCAGTCATTGGTCTAGCTATGCTTCATACCCCCTTTTGTACCTGGGTTTATTGTCCTGAAACACGAAGCATGGTTAAATGTCATGCTAATAAGACCAGACCACCTCTGGTAATGAGAAAAGTAGTATAATTCAGGAGAGAATAGGTGTATAAGTACCATAAGAATAGAAAACTGTTTTTCCAGACAGTTCCTAAAAAACTGAATTTCCTAATGCCTTTTTGTCATTATAGCCTCTGAAATTTATAGTATAAACTGATCAAATAAGACTTTCTGTTTATACAGTGACAGCAAAATTATGAGAAGAAAATTGTGAAATTTTTGTAGGGTATCATTAAAGTTTCCCAGAATGCTAATAAGATGTTAAAAGCTGAATGAGTCCAAGATTTCATGTTACTGCGTCTTAATTTTTCCCTTTTAATATTACTAAATTTTAAAAAGCTTATTGTGATACATATACATGGTTTAAAAATTTTCTTAACAAAAAAAAAAAAATACCATTCCTGTCCCTCTCTCCACCTCGGTCAACCTTTTAGCATCTGAACAGGTTACTGTCTCAGGCTCTTTAGACCTGTCCTGCGTGGACTTTCTTTTGTTGTACTCTGGGACGAGGTCCTCTTATTTTCTGGATAACATATCTTTTTTTCCCTTATGTTTACTCCCTCATTTTTCTAGGGTATATCCTTAATTTACTTCCTAAGAGAAATCAAATGGATGTTATGTTTTTTTCACTCACTGCATTACTGAAAATCTCTTTCATCTACTCTCATTTCATTGATATTAATAGTTTGACTGGGATGGAAATGAGTTTTCCCTTAAATATGAATGTACTGCTTTTCTAGGATCCAGTTTACCTGCTGAGAAAAGTTTACTACATTCTGATCCATTTTACACTGTATTTGGCCTGTTTTTAATTTCTCTGGGAGATTTTTTAAATCTTTTATTTCTGACATTTTAATCTTTTTCCTGGCATTCTGAAGTTCGTAAGGATGTGCTGGGATTTGAGTTTCATTGTACTTGTTTGTTTTCCAATTAATGTATGGGTAATTGTTGGACTCTTGAAGAACCATATAGTGTGAAATTATGTCATTTCCGTGGTTTCTTGTTTTGCCATATTTTTTTTTCCCTGTATCTTTCTGGTATTCTTCATAATCACAAGCTGAATCATAGAACTGAAATGTTTCTCAGTCTTTTATTTTTTCTTTCATATTTTCCTTTCTTTGGGCTTGAATATGTTTTCTAGCATATTTATTCAACTTTATATTCCGGCTCTTTCTGTTGAATTACTTATTTTGGCAACGGTATTCTCAATGTCCAAGAACTCTATTGTATACCATACTTGTTCATATCATTCAATTCTTGTTCTGTCAGTAACTGCATTAAGTAGAATGTTTTGTTAAGATTTTGCAGGTTCCCTGAATTATCGCTCTTTCTAAATGGTTATTTTGTTCATTATATTTATCTTGTTTTCCTTTCTCTTAGAATGTTTCTTCAAACATATAAAATGATTCTTTGTTGCTTATTAATATTTAAAAGTGAAGAACTAAAAAGTTCCTCTGTACAGGACCTGGCTTATAATCTGGATGGTTTTATTTTACAGTGATGGATGGATGTCAGTGGATCCTTAGTATCCATACTAAGTGGGAGATTTTTCCTTCTGAGGTTATTGTAGTTTCTCCAGAGAAGAAACCTGATATTTTTGCTTAGAATAGAGGTAGAAGACTGGGAGTCTGTTCTTACCTTATGGAGACTCCCATTGAATTCCCACATTTTTTTACCCTGACAGGTCATGTGCTTACCTTTTTCTATATTTAACATTTTGGCCCTCTTTGGGGTTTTACAGAGCATATTTTGTTCATGTTTTTTATATATACAAACTTTAGTTATGTCTTCTTCCAGTCTTGCTAAAATCACTAAGTTTCTGTTTTTAGTACTGATAAATCACTTACTAAGTTTATATTTTTGAAAAATTTCTTTGCTATCATTTTAGTAGAGATTTAAGAGAAAGAGAAGATAAACATATCTCTAATCAAACCCCTCCCCCCTTTTTAAAATAAACAGAAAAATTTTATAAAAATTACTATAGTTGTACAAATGCTTCCTTATGAAGCTTGACTGGGTCACAGCTCAAAATTTGATCTAATCATTGCACATTGTTGGTATGTCACTGGAAAAGGACCAGGACTGAGGCAGGTCCATCTTAGCACGGTCTGGAATGTGTGGGTTCTTGACTTTGTTCAGGAAAGATATCACAGCATAAGTCCAGGTGATTTTGAGAGTATGTTTATTAAAGCTGGGGACAGTGAAATAAAGGAAAGGCTCAAGATAGAAGAGGCAGGATCACAGGAACAGTAGTGAGGCTATGTGGAGCTGCCTTGGCCTATTGGAAATGTGAGGAAGAGTCAAGCCTAGACAAAGCTTCCTTGGCTCTTTAGAAAGTAAGTTACGGAGGCAGAAGAAGAGAGCCAGCTGGGCTGGGTGGACTCAGGAAACAAGTTACAGAAGCGGAAGGAGGGCCCTTGGAGACAGGTTCATCCTGGGATGAGCTGTGGTGGCCCTCTGCCCCTCTGGTTGCAAGTCTCCTGGGGACCTTTAGAGTTAGAAGAAAGATAGCAAAGATACATGCCTGAGGAAAGAAGTGGGGTGGGGGGTATAGACATGCTCGAGGGTGAACCTGCACTGGGTCCTTGGTCTGGAGGGTTTTTATTTGTTTTTAGGGGAGGTCTCAATTGGAATATTCATCAACTTTCCAAGTGTGTCTTATAATATAGGGATCCCCAACCAGGCCACGCAGGAGGTCTTGAGCAGCGGGTAAGCAAGCAAAGCTTCACTCACATTACTGCCTGCACTCTGTCTCCTGTTCCCCCTACTCGCCCCTGTCTGTGGAAAAATTGTCTTCCATAAAACCAGTCCCCAGTGCCAAAAAGGTTGGGGACTATTGCTTTAATATGCTGATTCATTGAAATGAGCGGATGAGTCAGGGTCATTCTCTGGTCAGTTTTACCTTTACAGAATATCACCAAAGATAGATTGGACCGAGGCAGGTTTGCCCTAGCAGTCTGGAATGTGTAAATCATTTGCTCTAACTGCCGTTGGTTAGGGAAGGTAAGACTTTGTGATTTATTATCTGGTTGTAAATTGCCAGCCAGTCTTTAACTATCTGTCTTAGTTTTCCTCATTCCATTTGTCAAAAAATTCTCCTAGCATCTTACTATATGCCTCATTTATGTACTGGATTTACCAGTAGAGAGGTGGGGTTTTGCACTCATTTGCAAACATAAGATCTTAAATAAGCACTAGCAACCAGTATGTTCTTGGAGCTATGCATAACATTGGAATTATAGGGAGGAGTCACCTTTATTTCAATGACACATGAAGTTCTTTAAGATATGACCAAATACTAGCTCAGAAAGAAGTATGTCTGAGGATCTTGGGCATACCTGTATAATCAACCTGTATAATCATATGAGCCAATTCCTGTATAATAAGTCTCTCCACACACACAAACTTACTCTTGCTATCTCTTTTTCTCTCTCTCTCTCTCTCCCCCCCCACCCTCCTTTTTCTCTTTTTCTTTTTATCTGTTCTTGCTGACTTTCAGTCAGCAAGCTGAAAACCCAGGACAGCTGGGGTATAGTTCCAGTCTGAGTCGAAGGCCTGAGAACCAGGAGAGCCAGTGGTATAAATTCCAGTATGAGTTTGAGTCCAAAGGCAGCTGACCAGTGTTCCAACTTGAACACAGAGAGAGTGAATTCTCCCTTATTCCACCTTTGCTTCTCTTCAGGCATTCAATGGATTGGATGAGGCCCACCTGCATTGGGGAAGCATTTTATAAGTCCATGGAGAATAGTTTCGGCAGAAGCATTGTGAGCCGGGAAGCAAATCCATATTCAGTGTACGTGTCTATTTCAGTAAGGACAAAATGCTGCCCTTCCCATGATGGAAGTAGTACAGTGTAATTAGCCTACTACCAGGTACCTGATCAGCCTTACTGGGGGCTTGTTGATCTCTGCATCTGGCAGGTTAGTTGCTAAGCAATGACTGTAGCCAGGTCAGCCATGTTGCTGTTTCCATGCATAACCTCTACCCTGCCACCTTTGCTATTTTGCTCATGAGCCTATTGGGTGATGACAGGGGTTGCTAGGGAAAGAGGCTGACTAGTATCCACAG
This sequence comes from Anoura caudifer, assembly GCA_004027475.1. Taxonomy (NCBI): domain Eukaryota; kingdom Metazoa; phylum Chordata; class Mammalia; order Chiroptera; family Phyllostomidae; genus Anoura; species Anoura caudifer. The sequence goes on from PVKU01003793.1 coordinate 54,886, forward strand.
AATAACTCATCCTATCCAATTGATTATTAAAATCCTTTGCTGAGGTCACTCTTTGATGGTCATTCACATGAGACACAAATATCTTCATATTTTTTGTGTATTTAGAGAAATCTATACACATGGCTCTTTCTCAAATTTCCTTGTCATCAGTTTTCAGTCATGTTTCATCTAGCTTTCTGACTGTTCAGTCAGACCATTGACCACAGCCATTTTTCCTTCAAGCAAAGTGAACAGCCAGATGCACTGCATAAAGTTGTGCCCATGGGGAGGGTTTTCTTTCACTGCTATTTCTTTGGGTGTCTCAGAAAGAGTCTAGTACTGCAGCTCTCCACTTTTGGGTATTGCCTGTGTGTTGTACAGAACCATCTATAAAGTAGACCTGAATCTTCTTTTCCTCTGTCAGCTGATCATAGGAAACTCTCCAGGAGACCATAGTGCAGGCTGGGAGAGAGAAGGCAGTGTAGCAGGAGTGGGAACATGGGCATTTGAGCTACTTCATATGACTTACTTGTTCCTCAGGGCCTATTTGGGCCCTCACATTGGTACCACTTGCATTTGATGATGGAACGTTACAGTGCACACACAACTTTATGGCTTTGTGTGTCAGATAATACCCAGTTCATGCTGGGCAGCTCAGTATGGGTAATTGGGTGACCTGCTGTTAAGCTTTTAGTCACTAAGACCCAGTAGCAGGCCAAGAGCTGTGTCTCAAAAGAAGAGTAATTATCCACAGAGGTAGGCAGGGCTTTGCTCCTTAGAGGCTGCACTGAGAATCACTTGTGGAGGCTTGCTGAAGTCTCCAAACAGTATCCCTCTGACAATGCCATTTCAGGCACCGTCAGATCTGCTGGACCATATGACCCAGGTGGCAGAGCAGCTTACATAGCAGCTAGGAACTGCTGCAGAGACTTCTGGATCTTACCCAGAACTAGCAGCTATTCAGGTCACTGTGTAAATGGGCCGGAATAACACACCTAAATGCAGAATATGTTGCCTCTAAAATTCAAAGAGGCTGGCATTGTATATCTTCTTTGTTTGTAGAAAGATCCAGATACAACAACTTATCCTTCACCTAGAAGGGATATCTCAACATGCCTATGACCCCCACTTCTTCTACACTGACGTTTCTCTCTACAAACAGTTGTTTATAGTCCTTTCATGTTCCTGGTAGTAAGGGTAAATTGATGGTTGGGTAGTACTGTTCACAGTAGCTTGTATGGGAAGTGTTTGTTACTGGTCCATTGAGAGTTAAAGTAGTGTTACAGAGCAGGCATACAGACAGGCATATGCCTCTCACATGCAGGGCCAAAGGGCCCAGGGGGTCATAATATACTATTACTGAAAGGACCCCCTACTGGGCTCAATCCTCTGTCACCAGATGGAAAGATGTCTCTCAAAGCCAGAGATTTGTGAAAAGGAAAGGAAATGTTTATTTAATGCTATACAGACTTAAAGTAGCGACCTAACATCTTCATTAAAATATCAAAGTCCTTTAGGATACCCACAGCTACCCACAGTGCTTCCTTTCTCCCCTGCCCTAATTCAGGGTACTGTATCTCAGGAAAAGAAGCAAACGTCCGGGATCCAGGGTCCTGACACCGTCAGCTGTGTCTTGTCCAGGCAGGCTCTCTTACTAATCCAAAGCCATGTGGCACCTTCTCATGGCCCACTGGCAAGAGTCCTTTCCCCCTTCTTATGGGCAAAATCTCTCCTGCTTCCCAGGCCACACAGCCAAAGGGAGCACCCCAAAGCCACGTGGTCCTCTTCTACCGAAGTTGCAGGGAAGGGGTCCCCACTCTGGCAAAACCTCGTGGCTCTCTCTGGCCAAAGCTTCGGGGGTCTGCACTCTGGTGAAACCGCATGGATCTCCCCCAATGGCTGCCGCATCTCAGTTTAAATCCTCGAGCCAATCTTCCTCTGTACCCCGACTTCCAACCCCTCCTACAATCAGTTATACCTGCCAGCATTCCTGTATTATTCCAAGTTTACTGGGTTGCCATCATGAGTCTGGGCAGGTGTGTCCCCATGTCCTGGAGCCAGTTTTCTCCAAGCTCCCATGCAGGCTTTGTAACTTGGGGGACCTCCCCCCAGTTACATCTTTGGGGGAGTCCTTTCCATCCCCCTGGCTCAGAGCATAGCCACAGCTATTTAACACAGCTAAGTCACCAGCCAAAGGCTATAGATATATTAAATGACCATGCCATGGATTATCTGCAAAGCTGTGGCTGTACAAAACAGCTCTGCATGTCCTGCTCCATGTGTCCCTTCCCCCAACTCACACCTGTGGGGGTAAGGGGTGAGGACATCTTATATGTCCCTCTAATATTTCCTGGACACCCTGAGCTCTGGGTCCCATTCCAAATCCCTAATTTTGCCCCCCTCCCCTTGGCTGCACCCTGTATCAGTAGCGCTGTCAGAATAAAAATAAACACATTTCATCCTTCTTCCACAAATTCTTATTTCCAAAGAAAAAAATTGATCCAAACTAACCTGTTTAGTGACTAGTTGACTTATAAACTGTGATGTAAGCTTTTTATTATTTCTCAGACAGGAAACAGTTTATGGACCAGAACTGATACACAAATCAAACTGTACAGCACTGATGTAAGATATTCTTACCTGTAAAAGACAAATCCAGGGAGTGAAAAAACATGCAATCGAATGTTATGTTAGAGGTATATTTATGTAGTATGCAAGAGAGAAAAAGTTGCTCTGGGAATGGAGGTGAAGAAATTAAATACATGCCATTATAGGTAGTACAAACTAGAAGTTGAGTTTATCAGGTAAAGAACTTTGGGTAGACTAGGGAGATCAGCATGAGCAAGGGTACAGGTTCTTAAAGGTATCTACTGCACTTCTCACAGTGACTGAGGGATTAATAGGAAAGAATTAAGCATTTATGCTGCATTTATAGTGGTACTTGTATTTTAATAACTAAAGAAGCCCTTGATGGAAGATAATTCAACTTTGCTGAAGAATGCTAGCAAATAAATGTAGAAAGTGTGATAGAATTACAGAAACATCATATTAAAAACTCTAATGAAATTTCTGCTTTATGTCTGAATTATTAATTGTTACAACCATTAGGTGAATGGGCAGTGGGTTCCCAGACAGTTCATATAGTGCCAAAGTAGCACTGTATAAATTACTTTGTGGTGTAAGAGAAAAACACATAATTATTCACTGGAGATATTAAGCTGTTACTACCCTAATCCAAAGAGTAGTTTTCTTATCAGTAATGAATTGGATTAGCCAGATAAACATCTTCTCATGTGATACACAAAATGATGTATAACATACAGAATTATGTATAATATATTCTAGCCAAGAAGATTTATTTTTAATTTCTCATCTCAAGTCATTACTTACAACTTTATTTTTACAGGAGAAGCAGATGATAGAAGAATAAGAGAGGAAAGAACCATACGAATTTAGATTGATAAAAATTCTGTAGGAAAGATAGTGACATCTCATTAGCTTGTTGGTAATCTAAAAATTTGGTGTAGGAAGGTGACAGTATTATATTAAAAGAAATTTGAGGTACAATAGGTGTAACATGAGATTTTGAATTGGATACTGGTTGGAAGATCAATTAGAAAGGATACTTTGGGGCTATTGTGGAAATTCGAACATGGCCTGTGTATTACATGAGGTGGAAATTTACTGAAAGGGAAAGATAGAGACTGTTGACTAAAGAAAGCAGGTTATAAAAACAGTACATACGTTATGATCATATATCTTTATATATCTACAGGAGCATATGCATTAAGGTGTTTATAGTGATAATACCTGGATGGTGAGAATATGATGTCTTTTTTTTAAATATATGTTTTCTAATTTTCTACAATATGTATTTACCTTTTTTGGGGAAAATAAAAGGTTATTGAAAAAGTATGTGTCCTGTTAAAGATCAGTTAATAATTGCATATGGTTAAAATGCTGGGTTTTAGGGAAGAGGCAGGAATGATAGGTAGGCTAAGGGTAGATTGTAAAGGCCCTCTGTGCCACGAAAGGACCTTGGACATTACCCTGTAGGAAATAGTAAACCAGGTGAGTGACATGGTCACATTGGACAAATTGATATTCTTAAAAAATTACTTCAAGAGATTTGTGGAAAATGATTGGCAGAGGTATTGGTTTAAGTCATAATATTTAGGAGGTTGTTGCCAACATCCAAGGTTTAGACTAAAGTGGTCAAATTTAATTGCTTGGAAAATAGGTGAATTTTGGTGCTTGCCTGAATGCGTATGTCTTACAGAGTTGTGCATGTAAAACATACAGTGGTCATGCATGGCACACTGGGCATTGTTCTAAGTTCTCTACTATACCTTATCTCTAGTCCTTGAAAAGTAGTTGATACTAACTTTCATAGTTGAAGAAGTTGAGGCTCAGAAAGCTAATTAGTGATGAAATCAGGACATTTTACTCCAGTCTCTGTGACTCGAAGACCCTCACACTGTGGCATTCTAGAAGACACCTTGGCTGACAGCCGGGAGAGGAGAATATGAACGCAGTCTCCAGCGCTCTCCTTACCATCATGCTTCATTCCCTCAGGCAAACCCCAAGCAATGGGATCTTTATTTTATTAAGGCCTCTGTATTTAACAGTTGTCTTGAACAAAATCTCATTGCACACCATTAAGAATTATAAACCATTGTATTTAGCATTTGGTTTATTTTTTGTTTTTGTTATATATAGTTCCGAATTACTTTATAGTTTTAACAGTACTTTCATGTACCTTACTTTCTTCATCTCAGCAACACTTGTGGGATAGGGAGGACAGCAATAATCCTATTTTAATAGTCAAAAAAGTGAGATTCCAAGATTTTATTGCATTTCTCAAGGTCACCCAGTTGCATACTAATGCAAATTATAGTTCGAACCCACAACTTTTGAAATATTTTAATTTAATACTTCTTATATTGTATTGCCTAAATTTGGGGGATTTTGAGTAAGAATTTTGATCCTGACCTGAAAAATATGGGATATATAGAAAAAGTAATTTTTAATTGGCTTGCCTTCTTTCTTTAATTCTCTACATCCCATTTCAAACATTTGAAGGACCATATGTGTATAGAAAAGGGTAACTGTTCAGAAACGTCTATCTTAGTGAATTTTTACAAACTGAAAATGCCTATGTAGCCAGCACTCAGCAAGAAACAGAATGTTACCAGAACCCTAAAACAGAAGCTCTTTCCAGCCAGTACCTCACATTTCTAATGGTGACCACCAGGTTTCTGAAAAGATAGATGCAGTTACCTGTGTTTGAACCTTATGTAAATGAACTCATATACACTCTTTTTTAAATCTGGCTTCTTTTGCTCAACATATTTGTGAGTCATCCATTTTTTGCATTCATTCTCATTGTTGTAGAATATTGTAATATATGATGTGAATATAACACAATTTCTTTTGTTCTACAGTTGATAGGCATTTAGGCAGTTTTCCAGTTTCTAGTTGTTACGAATAGTGCTGCTATAATACTTTAGTGTATGTGTTTTGGTGAATGTATGTATGTACTTTTGTTGGGTGTATACCTTTGAATCATAAGGTAGGTAGATACTCAGCTTTAGTAGAAACTGCAAAGGAGTTTTTCAAAGTGGTCATGCCCATTTCTTCCCTCTCTTTTTTTTGTATTATTTTCCTCGTTTGCTTTTATCATATTATCATATTCAACATCTGTTTTTACCTTGAAAAGAAAATGAAAACTCTAAGGTGGGATAATGAGAACATCATGATGGTATCCCTTTATGACATTTTCTGTGGGATTACAAAATATTTGATCCCGACAATTCATACCCTGTCTACCTGTTTGGGGGATGAAAATAAAGATATAATGGTGTTTTAAAGAGCTGTCAAATATGATATACAAATGTTTTGTTTTATTATTAGCTTTTACCTCCAATGTTGAGATAAAACCAATAATTTTCCCTCATTTAATTCTGTGCACGTGTGTGTATAGTGGAAGGTAGTGGTGGAAAGCAGCAGGAGCATTCTGGGTGAGTGCAGTTAAGAGTTAAGGAGCTGCTGAATGACTGCCACTTGGTGGCAGAGAACCACATAAAAGCCAGGGAATTCATGCTTGTATATCCCTAGACTCACTCATCACTCCCAGGAAAAAGAAGTTTATGAAATACATGTATAAAGAGCGTATACAACATATGGCTACAGTTTAATGAATAACATGAAACAGGTTTGTACTCACCACCCAGGTTAAGCAGTGAGACATTAAAAGAAGCTCCCTATGTTCCTCCTGGTGCAGCACCTTTCCGTACCAGAGTCTAACATTTCCTTTTTTCTTCTGTTAATTTTTAATGATCTCTGTTTGTATCCCTATGAAAACTTGTTTTCCCTCTTTTAGAATTTATTGTAAATGAAATCATATAAGTCTTTTTCTGTGACTTGATTCTTTTCATTCAGCATTTTCTTTAAGGTTTATACATATTTTTATGTTTAGTTCTACTTCATTAACTTCATTTCCGTATTTTTCCGCTCTGTGAACAAACAATGTCTTTGTCCATTTTATTTTGTTTCTTTCCAATTTTTAAAAATAATATTGATATGAACATTTTCCTAGTATACACGTGCAAAGATTCTTCTGCTATAACTAACCAGGAGTGGAATTTCTGAATCATGGACCATGGTAATATTCTACTGTATCAATACCAAAATGTTTTTAAAAATTGTTTAATGTGTTTCACTCTCCTTAGGTAATAGCTACTGTTATCTGTTGTTCCACATCTGTGCAACACTTGGTATTATCTAACTTGTTAATTTTTGTCATGTGGTGGGAGTATAGGGATATGTAATTGTGACTATATTTTACATTTTCCTAATGAATCATAAATATGAGCTTTGTATGTTTATGAAATGTTTGTGCACACACACGTGTGTGTTTCTGTGTATGATTTAGAGGGTTTGGGTTTTTTTTGTATATTCCAGATGTAATTATTTTGTTGGTTATGTATGTTGCAAATATCTTCTTTCCTTCTGTGGCCTGCATTTTTACTCTATGATATCCTTTGATGAACAGAAGTTCTCAATTCTAATATAGTTGAATTCATCAGACTTTTACTTTGTGGTTTGTGTTATTAGAAATCTTTGTTTAATATATCCTCCCTTGGCCTGAGGCCATAAAAATAATCTGTTCTTTTCTAAAAAAATAAGAGTTTTGAGCTTTACAATTAAATTATAAATACCTTAGAATTGATTTTGGTGTATATAAGGTGTGAAGTAGAGATGCACTTTCATTTTTTTCCCTAAGAATAATCACTAGGTTCAGTACTAAAAATATAAAAAGTCCATCTTTTTTCTTCTCTGAAATGTAGTACCTGCTTTTTAATAAAAACCTATGTTCATTTATGTGACACTACCCCACTGCCAAATTAAATAATCTGTTTCTCATATGAGATTTGATAATATATCACCATGGTTCCCTACCTTACTCTTCTGCTAAAGTATCTTAACTATTCTTAGTCTTTTGCTTTTTCATAAAATGTTAGAATCATTTTGTTGAGCCCTATGAAAAACTCTTTTGAGGTATTAATAGGAATAGCATTGAATCTATAGAACAATTTCAGGAAGAATTAACATCTTGGAATATTTATTTACACTTACTACCCAAAAGCATGATATATAGGTCCATGGATTTAGTTTAAATTTTTTCAATAAAATTTTATACTTTTTTCCTTAAAAACATCATGTAATTTTTTCGATATATTTCCGGTACTTAAAGTTTTTGTAGCTGTTGTAAGTGCTGCCATTTTCTAATGGAATGTTGCTGGTATACCAAAATACAGTAGACATGGGTTTATTGAGCTTGTATCTAGCACTCTCGATACAACCATTATTCTAATAATTTATTATTAGATTTATTTGAATTTTTAAAATTTAGATAATCATGTAATCTGCAGGAATGGCAGTTACGTTTTTCCTTTCCAATGTTTGTGTTTTTCCTTGTCTTACACACTGGCTAAGAACTCCAGTTTAATATTGCGTTGTTCGTGTCTTGCTCCTGAACTTAACAGGAGCATTTTCCATCATTGGCTATTAAGTGTGATAGCTACTATGTCTTTTTTGTGGATATACTTTGTGACATGAAGGAAATTTGTTTTTCATTTTATTTCATTTTATTTTTAAAATATAAAACATTTTGAAACATTTTCACTCTTACAAAAAACATTGCAAGTTTCATGGACTTTTTCCCCTGAACCACATGAGAGTAAATTGCCTGCTGAAGCACATCACCCCCAGATGTTACATGTATTTCCTACTAGTAAAGCATTTTCTTCTATATAACCACTACACTGTCATCAAAATTAGGAAATCAACATAGATACATTATTACTATCCATTCCTCAGAGGGTGTTCAGGCTTAGCCATTTGTTCTCATAATATCCTTTATAGCAGAGATAGCCAGTTGAGAGCCACATATTGCTTTTAGTTGTCACATCTCTAGTTTTCTTCAAACTACATTGTTTCCTCAGTTTTCCCTTGACACTGATGACCTTGACACTTTTTAATATTATAGGCCATTATTTGACAGAATGCTCCTCAATTTGGGTTTGTATTATGTAGCCAAATGATTGGATTCAGGTTACGCATCTTCAACAGGAATGTCACAGAGGCAACGCTATATTGTTCTTATTACATCCTGTCGGGAGGCACATTTTGGTTTGTCCCATTAGTGATTTTTAGCTTTGATCACTTGATAAAGGTATCTTCTGATAGTCTTCTTAACTGTGAAGATACTCTTTTCCTCTTTATATTTAGTATTTTGTAGGATGGAATTTTGAAACTATGTTTCAGGAATATCCTATTCCTGCCCTAGCCGGTGTGGTTCAGTTGGTTGGAGCATGGTCCCATGAACTGGAGAGTTGTGAGTTCAATTCTCAGGGTACTCCGAGGTTGTGGGTTTGGTCCCCTGTCATGGTGTATGTGGGGTGGCAGGCGGTAAATTGATGTTTCTCTCTCTCTTTCTCCAGTCCTTCCCCTCTATCTAAAATCGATGGGTGAGGAGTAGTAGGAGTAGTAGGAGTAGTAGTAGTAGTAATGATAATAACAATAAAATTAAAAAAATAAAAATAAATTTCCTTGTCAAATTTTCAATTTATTCAATGATTTATTTATGTTATGTACTCGTGGTTTCTTATTTTATTCAATTAGTTCTAACCTGGGAATATAATTTATTTTGATTCTCAAGACTGTTCAAAATTTGGCATTTGAGGACTCTTTCAGTTTGGCTTCTGTGTTTTTGACTTGTACCCATCATTCTTTGAATAGTTCTTCCCTTTTCAGTAATACAAGATCTCCCAGGTTTATTTAGTATTTTTCCTATTCTAACCTGGAAACAGCCATTTTGTCAAGGAGCTCAGTAGAGAATGGTATTTAGAAGCCAAGACCTGGAGCCTAGTTGTGCTTATTGCTATTGGAGTGTTAGTGCCCTTAAGCTCTTTTAAGATATGTATGTGTGTGTTTGTGAGTGTTTGTATGCATACTGTGACTGTATTTCTCTCTATATTTGTACATGTTAAAAACTGTTCATACTCATACCTTTAATTCCAGTCTAAATACAGCATTTCTCCTTTTTCATATTTATAATGCCCCTCTCCAACAGTGAGAAAATTGGTTTCCATTTTCTTTAATGTATTTACTCATTTCATCAGTCTTCCTTGGTGTAACCAATATTCTACCTCCACTGTCACCTCTATGTAGTTGCTCTCCTGATCCCACTAAGGTTCTGAATCCACATGTGTGACTGCTTCCACCCTCTGTGAAAACCTTCCTTACCCTGTTTGGGCTCTGATACCCCACATCAATCTTCCTTTCCCTGTGCATGCCTCCTCACTATGCTTGGGCTTGTTAACACATCTTAGTTGATGCCCGCACATGGACACCCTTGTTCTACTTGGGTCTTACACCTGGCACTGGTCCTCTTCCTACAGAGATTACCTCTTTATGAAACTTGAGCTCTGGTAACCCTCTCTAGGCCTTCCCATGTGTAGTTGCCCACATCACTCTTCTTGGAGTCTGACAGCCAACATCAGGCCTTCCATAGGTGCCCTCCGCATTCCTCTGAGGGTTGATTCTGATATCAAACTGTTTGCCCATCCTTTCTATGGTAATCCTTTTAATTGGAGCTCTGACATAGCCCCCTGCAGGGACATATTCCTCAACCTACTTAGGCTCTGAAACCCCCTGCTAAGCTATTTTGGAGGGGTGAGGAGAGACCAATCTTGCTCTGTCTCACCTAATGGCTTGTTCAGGAAGAGAAGAGGAAGAAAAAACAAATTTAAAAAAATTTTGACTTTATTAAGGTAGAATTTACATTCAAATATACTGTACTCATTTTTAAGTGTACAGTTTGTGTTTCGATGAGTATGTACAGGTGAGCAACCACCACTACCACAATCAGTATGTTAACTTTTTCCATAGCTTCAAAAATTCTTATGGCCGTATGTGGTCAGTTCTCTCTTAAACCTGGTCCAGAAGCAGTTCTTTTCTCTGTTACTAAAGTTTTGTCTTTTCTAGAATGTTATCTAATTTGGACCATCTAATATGTACTTTTTGTTTCTGGATTTTTTCAGTCACCATAATGATTTTCATATTTATCGCTTCTGTGTATATCAATAATTTATTCCTTTCTATTGTGGAATAGCATTCCATTGTGTATATATATATATATGTGCCACAATTAGAGTTTTATCCGTTTGCTTCTTGATGGATATTTGGGCTGTTTTTAGCTGTGGGATAATTGGATAATGCTGAATCTCTAGATATCAATGTTGAAAGTAATAAGAATAAATGTAATTTCAAAAAATTAGAATTTGAACTTAGACCAGTTCTTTCATTTGTTTGTTGTGTGAGCTTGGATAAATTACTTAAACTCTCCCTCAATTTTTTAATAAAAGATAAGAGACTATGCAGCTCCTATCTCAGGACTGTTGTGAAGAATGCACGCGGAGATTCAGATAAAGAACTGAGCATAGTGTCTAGTGCATAGAATGCAATTAATAATATTAGCTGTTATACTACTAACATTAATAACAGTAATAAATATCTGATGGGTTTTTAATTGCTTTCATTGCTCACAATTTCATGTACCTCCCAAAAGCTAATTTCATTTACTTTAACATTCATTTTGTTATTCCATCATTTAGTATACTTTGTTAAGTAAGCACTTGTTGAATACCAAGGATTGTAATAGTAATGAAAATAAAAAGAAAGAAGACACTATTTGGGGTCATTTATGGTTCCATATAAATTTTTGAAATGTTTGTTCTATATCTGTGAAGTATGTCACTGGTACTTTAATAGGCATTGCATTTAATCTGTAAATTGCTTTGGGTAGTATGGACATTGTGATGATGTTAATTCTTCCAATTCATGAGCATGACATGCTTCCGTTTGTTTGTGTCCTCCTTTATTTCATTCTTCAGTGTTGTGTAGTTTTCTGAGTACAGGTCTTTTACTTCCTTGGTTAGGTTTATTCCTAGGTACTTTATTTTTCTTGTTGCTATATCAAATGGGATTTTTTTGTAATTTCTGTTTCTAATACTTCATTGTTGGTGTACAAAAATACCTTTGATTTTTGAATATTGACTTTGTATCCCATTGTTTTGCCAAATTCACTTATTAGGCCAAGTAGTTTTATGAAGCAAGAACAAAGTAGGAGGGATCACAATACCTGATATCAAACTGTATTACAGGGCCACTGTAGTCAAAACAGTCTGATACTGGCGTAAGAACAGACACATAGACCAATGGAACAGAATAGAGAACCCAGAAATATACCCAAGTCTCTCTGGTCAATTAATATTCGACAAAGGGGCAGAAGTATAAAATGGAGTAAAATTAGCCTTTTCAACAAATGGTGTTGGGAGATCTGGACAGCTACATGCAAAAAAATGAACTTTGATCACCAACTTATACCATACACAAAAATAAATTCAAGTTGGATAAAAGACTTAAATATAAGTCATGACACCATAAAAGTCCTAGAGGAAAACATATGCAGGAAAATCTCAGACATTCCATGCAGCAATATTTTCACTGATATATTCCCTAGAGCAAGGGACATAAAGGAAAGAATAAGCAAATGAGATCTCATCAAAATAAAAGGCTTCTACACAGCTAAAGAAAACAGCACTAAAATGAAAAGGGAACCAACCGTATGGGAAAAGATATATGCCAATGATACCTCAGACAAGGGTTTGATCTCCAAAATATATAAAGAACTCATATGAGTCCACTCCAGGAAGACAGAAAACCCAATTAAAAAAAATGGGCAAAAGACCTGAACAGACACTTCTCCAAGGAGGACATACAGCAGGCCCAGAGACATGTTAAAGGATGCTCAGCATCACTAGCCATCAGAGAGATGCAAATTAAAACCACAGTGAGATACCACTTCACACTGGTGGGAATGGCCATCATAACCAAATCAACAAACAACAAGTGCTGGTGAGGTTGTGGAGAAAAGGGGACCCTAGTACACTGTTGGTGGGAATGCATACTGGTGCAGCCACTGTGGAAAACAGTATGTAATTTCCTCAGAAAACTAAAAATGGAACTGCTTTTGACCCAGCAATTCCACTGCTCGGATTACACTCTAAGAATTCTGAAACACCAATCCATAAGAACTTGTGCACCCCAATGTTCACAGCAGCACAATTTACAATAGCCAAGTGTTGGAAGCAACCTAAGTGCCCACCAGTAATGAGTGGATCTAAAAACTATGGTACATCTACACGGTGGAATACTACGCAGCAGAAAGAAAGAAGGAACTCCTACCCTTTGGGATACCATGGATAGAACTGCAGAGCATTATGCTAAGTGAAATAAGCTAGGCAGTGAAAGGCAAATACCATATGATCTCACCTATAAGTGGAACCTAATCAACAAAAGAAACAAGCAAGTAAAATATAACCAGAAAGGTTGAAATTAAGAAAAATCCGACAGTAACCAGAGGGGAGGTGGGGAGGGGATAATGGGGGGAAAGGGAGGAAGGGTTGTCAGGAACAACTATAAAGGACACATGGACAAAACCAACAGCTGGTGGGGAATCAGGAGAGGGAGGTGGGGATGGTGGGGGGGGAATGCAGACAGCTATACTTGAACAACAATAAAAATTTTTTTAAAAGGATATGAAGAAGACAATTTCTGTACCGTACCTGATACATTCTTAAAATTGCACATTATAACTGATTAGTGGGTTTTGAAATAAATTTTGTCTATTATTCCTATAATTTTTTCCTAATAAAGTAGAATAGTATGGAAACTATCAGGGGCATCACATGTAATAAAGGCATACACTGTTTTGTGAAACATGTTTTTAATGTGACATCTATACTTATCCATCATCCATCCTTATTTAGATATAGGTACACACAAGAACACATATTTATGTGTATGTAGATATGTATATTTATGTGTGTGTGCTCAGTTGTGATATAAAATATAGTTGTTATTGTGGGTCATAGTCACCCCCAAAACAAACTTGTTTTAGTAGATAAACAGTACTAGACTCAGGACTCCAAGGATAAGAAATCATAGATTTAAATTAGAAATAATTAAGTAATCACTGCATCAATAAAATATTAAATCATTGATAAATCTGCCAAGATATGTTTGTAATGTTTTATAAGGAAACCTGCAAAGCTTTATATAAGTGATTTTTAAAAAAATGTTCTGAAGGAAGGCTAAATATAAAAATGTACTTCATCCATGGACAATGTAGTAACCATGACATTATAGTCTAGGAGGATACTAAAGTATTAAATAATTATAAGAATGATGTGTTATAAAGGGCAAAGAGAAGATAATCATCTGAGTGTATGATTGGAATCTATAGTTCTCCCCAGTACTATTTCTAGATGTTATAAAATTTTAGCTGAAATTACAACAGTTTTATTTTTAGAATTCCTCAGTATGACTCCAAAATTATTAACACCAAAACTAAAGTTTGTATGCATTAAAACAAAAAGAAAAGGGAGGCCCATTAGAGCTGAGTATAATATTGACACAAATAGAAATCAGAGGTGTAGAAGAGAATAGAAAACCCAGAAGTACGTGCTTAAGTATCTACTAAAAAACAATTGGACACAGAAAGATTTTAAAGTACATGTTGAGAACTTAGTAGCCTAGAGGCAATTATTTAGTTTCCTGTTTTATACTATGGTAAATTTAGATATTGGAGGAATTAAATATTTTTATTATATGTAGAAATTTTATTAAATTAGAAGAAATTTACAACTAATTATTTTTAAGTGTCAAAAGAAACTGATAGAAAAGGATATCCTGATTCAGATATGTATAAATTAAATACATTTAATTTTTACAAACAAAATTTGTAAATAATATTTGCTTTTAATACAGGGTCTGGCTGAAGTAGTGGCTGCTTGAGTGTGGTTGGTAGGGTAATAATATGGGTGCAATAATTTATAATTTTAATTTGAACATTTCACCTAAAATGTCATATGGTGTGCTTGAGTGTGATATTGTTATGTTACAGAATTACATTGTTGTGATTTTGTAGTAAAAGATTTTACAATAAAAAAGTGATGTTATTTGTGCCAGACCCTGAATTATACATTTATGCATACATAAGAACACTCTAGTCAGTTTGAACATGCGTTAGGGTTTTCTGTTTTAAAAATATCTCTGTCCCAAACATCTGTTAGGATCACCTCATCTCTGAAGTACTAGTTTAAAATTAGGCTTTGTGAGTCTGAATTTTTCAAAGCCTCTCAAATGTAGTTTGAATCATTAGGTCTTAAATCTCATAGGTGAATTTTACATTACTTAAAAATTCTCAGCGAATGTTCTAAAGTCTGTGTGATATGATAACTATTTTTTCATCCATGTACCTTTGTTTTTAAAAAAGTGACTTTGCAAAGAAAATGAAAAAATCAGTCTCTCCCCTTCCTCTAATCCTTTTTCTAAAATGCTTCTTGTGAGTGTGCTTTATACCATACCACATTCTCCTCCTGAAACACAAGGGAGCTTTGTTGACATCACTGATGATGCTTGTCAGCAGAGGTTGGTCAACACTGCCAATTTTTTTTTTTGGCTTGTTGGTTTGTCCTTTCAAATATCCATGTCCATTGCAGCTGCTCTGGAACTCATAGGAAAATCCCAGGTTTTACAAACTCCTGTAAGAATCACGCGGGTAAGGTGGTGTTTGTTATAGGGTTTTCCAGCAAGTTAATATATATTAGAAGAGTTACATTATTAGAACAAAAGTTTACTTATGTGCTGTGTCAAAAAAGTGGAAGATGGTTTGCTGACAGTAGTCCCCTAATGCTCTTAAGAGTAAAGGAAAGCTTATCTATGTCTTTGAATCTTTGATAAAATGCTATGACAGAAGTTAATTAATTTAAGGTTAAATGCATTTAGACTTCAAAAATCCTGACTAGAACATACAGAAACTGCTGAGGCACTTCACTCAGTAATACCCAGAATCCTTGGACAATCAGATAACTGTTGATTGCTCATATTTTGTGCAGTGATATGTTTTAGTTCAGTATTATTTTTGCATTTAAATTCATGCAAAATGTTTAGAACAAGCAATGCCTATCAGAGGTCAATAAATGTTAGCCTCTTAGAATGTGTAAAGTGAATCATGAACGTTATTCAGACTTTTTTTAAAAAAAGGTTTTCTCTTCATTTTAAGGTTTTTTCTCCTTCTGTAATGCTTTAAGAAGCTTTTCTCAGAATGTTTCCTAATTTTGGCTTGGACAACTTTTCACCTTAGTCAAGGTTTAATAGAGAATACTACCATTGTTAGTGTCAAGGTTATATGGAGGGGAGATAGTGTTATTGATTCATTTTGTTATTCCATCTTTATAGAGTATATTCAGAGTATATACAAAGTATATTCATGATCTTTAAACTCTTGCACTTTGATGGAAATAATAGCTTTTTTCCTATTCTATCTCCTAGGTCTAGACTGCTAGACTGTTAAAAAAAATTAGATGGATTTTTTGAGGCATACCAATAACTTAAACATTAATAACTTCCAATTGTCTTTGGCTGCATTATAAATTTATTAAGTTTTTCCATTTTCAAAAATATTGGTTTGGCATATGGGGCTTTCACTTTTGATTGATTTCTAATTTTAGTACATTAATAATAAAGAATAATAGCTATATGATATAAATTCTTTACAATATGTTAATATTTTCTTTTTGTTCTAAAGAAGAAAAAAGGAAAAATAACAACAAAAACATTTCCTTAGAGGACCACATAATACATATTTTTGCTTTTTCAGGGAAGAGGCAAAATTGAGGATTTATGTAGTTATTTATAAAATCATTAAAAATGCAACCATTGAAAATGTAAAAACTATTCTTAGTTCGTGGGCTGTAATTAAAGTAGGCAGCTAGCTGGATTTGTCCAATGAACCGTAGTTTGTTAACCTCTTCTGGCCAGAGCATGGTCAGTTTTTGTGACTGCTCTGTGTTTGAATAAAATATGTATTATCTGTATATCCATTAGCAGTATATCTATTATATTAAGCTTTTAAATTGTGTTGTATATATCTTAACTATTTTCACTAAATTTTTGTCTCTGATCTGTGAGTTTCTTAGAATAGTTCACTTCCTGCTATAATTATGGATTTTTAAAATTTCTCTTTCAATGCTGTGAATTTTGTTTTAGTGTCTTCAGGCTATTTTATTAGAACAGTAGTGTCCCCTTTTCTATGGTTTCACTTTCCTCAGTTTGTTACCTGTGGTCAATTGTGGTCCAAAAAATATTAAATGGAAAATTCCAGATATGTCGAGAGAGAAACTGCATTCACATAATTTTTATTACAGTATATTATAATTATTTTTGTCATTATTATTTAACAACTGTTTTATTATTAGTTGTTGTTAAGTTCTTACTGTGCATAATTTATAAGTTAAACTTTATCACAGATAACTATGTATAGGAAAGAATAGTGTCCGAGGTAGGCAAAAGTCAGCTTACAGGTATGAGTACTTGAAACATAGAATTTATTATATTATTATTTATTTATTAATTAGTGTATTTATTATTATTAACCTACTTTTACCTGCCCCTGTATATAGGGTTCAATGCTATCTGTGGTTTCAGGTATCCCTGGAGGTCTCAGAACATATTTCCTGCTGATATAGGGGGACTACTGTATATATTACAGTAAATTTGTAAATTTACTATGTACATTTATGTATAAATTACATAAATTTTTATGATTGGTACATCATGGTGGATTGTTCTTCTGATCATTAATTAAAGTCTTTGTTTATCCTTATTTAATTCTTTAATTCTGCCTTGTCTTGTTATAATAATATTGTTATACCAGTTTTATTTTTCTAATTGAGATTTATCTGGAATTTCTCTTTTTGTTTGCTTCAATTAATTATTTTTTAGTGTTCTTATATTAGTTTTCTAGGGCTTCCATAACAGGGTATCACAAGCTGGGTAGCATCTTACGGAAAATTATTCGTTCTCTGGAGGTTGGAAATGTGAAATTAACGTGTTATTAGGACCATGCACTCTCTGAAGTCTCAAGTGGTTGCTGGCAGTCCTGGGCATTGCTTGGCTTGTGTGTAGATGCATTACTCCAGTCTCTGCCTCCATCTTCATATGATGTTTGTATGACTTGTATGTCTGTGTCCAAATTTCTCTCCTATAAGGAATCCAGTCATGTTGGATGACCTCAATTTGATTACATCTGCAAAGACCCTATTTCCAAATGAGGTTACATTCACAAGTTCTGGGTTAGCATGAATATTTAGGAGGATAGTATTGTGAAGGGGCTCTGCCCACAGGGGCCCCCTCCCTTGCCACAGATGAGAGTAAATGTACCAAGACATGATCTGCTTGGGGAGGAAAGGTGGCCAATCTCTCAAAGGAGAAGGGCCAGGAGCCTGTTTCTCAGTGGGCTTTTATTGGGTTTATTTGCACAGGAATACAGGGCGTATTCGTAAAGCTCATCAGTCATTGTCAGGCAGAAATGATCAAACAATAGATAACATTCAGAGAACTCTGAGGGCTTATTCTGAGTCAGGGTCAGACAGTTAAAGGGCCATAAAACTTTGGGGAACAAACTCATTCTATGCTTGGACCCTTATTTAAATTGAGGGTATTAGCAAAGTAGGTTTCTTAGGATTTTATGCATTCTTTCTTAGGTCTGATCCCTCCCAGGGAACCCGCCCTTTCCAGCACCTCTGGCATTGTTCAGGTTTAAGTCAGTCAGGGGAAGGAAGGCAGCTAAGAGATTTGGAGAGTTCTTGCAGACAGAATGAGGACTCTCATTCTGCTGTGTCAAAGCCAAGGGGTGCGGGTCCATCACCCCCTTTTTTATAGCCCCCCAAGTCCTTCCCTGAGGGCACGTTCATGACCATGCCTGTCTTATCCCTCCTTTGAGGAATCTTACCCATCATTGGCTAACTGGTCATCCGCTTAGGGCCAAGCAGGGTGAAGTAAAGGAGGGCAGAGGTGATGTCCCTACAAGGAAGATAAGCTTTGTCTCCTTAATGGCTTTTGGTCCCAAGGTCTCACTCAGCCTTAGCCATGGGGGGTTACAGCTTCTGAAACTAGGCAGGGTGGTTCCCAACACACTACTCAGCCTAGCATGGTTCTATTGAGGCATGATTTATATGCAGAAAAAGTTAGCCTTTTTATTGTACAATTCTGTGGGCTTTGACAAATGCATACAATTATACAGTGATTGAAAAAAATCACTCTTCCCCCCAATTTTTTTTCTTTTATAGTTGATTCCTACAGCCATTGCTAACAACTCCTGGCAACTGTGGATCTGTTTTTTGCTTCGGTGGTTTTGCCTTTTCAAGACTGTCACTCATATAGCCTTTTGAGTCTGGCATTTTTCACTAACCATAATTCATTTCAAATTCATTCATGTGGATGCATGTATCAATAACTTGTTTCTGTTTATGCCTGAGTAATGGTATGCATATACCATAGTTTATCTGTCTACCAGCTGAAGGATAGTTGTGTCACTTTGCAGTATTTGGCAGTTATACTCAAAGCCCTATAAATAATCAAGCACAGATTTTCCTGTGTGCATGTTTTCATTTCTCCTTGGCTAAATACCTGGGGCTGGGGTTGCCAGGGAGTATGATGAACTACTGTTTTCCAAAGTGGCTGTATTATATTCCACTAGTGATGCAAGTTCCAGTTATTCTGCATTATTGCCTGCACTTAGTATTGACAGTATTTTTCAAAAGCCTTTCTCCTGGGTGTGCAGTGGTATCTTACTGTGGTTTTAATTTGCATTTGCCTAATAACTAATTATATTTAGCATGTTTTTATATGCTTATTTGTGTGTCATCCTTGTGCAGGGGTCATGCTAATCTCTGTATTGTTCCAGTTTTATATATGTGCTGCCAAAATGAGTACTATATGCTTATTTGCCATTTGTATATCTTTTTGGTGAAATGTCTGATCTTTGGCCCATTAAAAACTTTTGTTTTCATATCAATTTTTGTTCTTTATATATTTATGTGAGTCCTTTATCAGGTATGTAAATGATGGAACAAATATTTTGAAAGATGGAGTTAGTTTTTTTGGCAGCTATGTACAGTTGAGGTAATGAGGTCAGGGGTCTGAGTCACTTGGGTGATTTGATATCTTGCCAAAAAACTACACAAGTTGTGATGCATGAGGGGGTGAGGGGGTGTGATGAAGCTGCTAGTCACCAGTTGCCCATACCTGTGGCCTTCTGAATCATCTGAATACTTTTTGTGGAGGAATGTTCAGCTTAACACAAGATTGGATGCAGATTTGTTGCTCTACTCTCAGTCATTATGAATGCAATGGTCACACAGTACACTTGCTCACTGGATGGCATCTACATCCCACACTGACTAGTACAGTGAAGTCATCATTATCCATGCATGCACATTCTAGTCCACTCTCCTTGGCTATAAGGTTACATCTATGTCGTGCAAACCGTTCTTGTTATGTTAATGATAGCTAGACTTTTTCTAGACAGACCTTGTATTTTGTTAGATTTGTAGCTAAATATATATATATATATTTAATTTTAGATTTTGATTTTTCTTGGTTTTGTTTGCTTATAGTTTTGTGGATTAAGGTTTATTGCAGTCTTTTTAATTTCAGTTTTCAGTTGTACTTTGCCATATAAATAGTAGATTTCTGTATACCCACCTTGTATCTTGGGACTTTGCTAAATCATGTATTAATTCTAATAATATTAATGTAGCTACTTAGGATTTTTTTACAACAAAAATTAAAATGTCTGACTAGAGATAGTTTTATTTCTTCCTTTCCTCCTTGTGCATCTTTTTTTTATTTCCTTGCTTTATTGCAGTTAGAAAATCTAGTACAATAGTGAATAGGATTGTCTTGTTCCTGGTTTTAGGGGTAAAACCTTGTTTTTTACTGTTAAATATGTTAATTGTAGGATATTTTGGAATGACTTCATCAGGTTGAACAGATTCCCTTCTATTTCTACTTTGCTGTTGAGTTTTTATCATGGGTAGATGTTTAATTTTTCGGCAACTTTATCTGTATCTATTGAGATAATCACATCAATTATTTATCTCTTACTAGGGTAAATTACATTATTTGTTGACTATTCAACCAACTTTGCATTCCCAGCATCAACTCCATTTGTTCATGTTTTTTCCTTTTTTTATATATTGTTGAATTTGGTTCACAGATATTTTGTTAATGACCTTTGTGTCTCTGTTCATGAGAGAGATTGATCTATAGTCTTGTTATACTGAGGGAAATGCTGGCCTCATTCATTGATTTGAGTAATTTTATAATTTAATAATTTGATTTGTTTTCCCTAAGATTGTGTAGAATTGATATTATTCCCTTAAATTTTGAAGAATTTGCCAGGGAAATATCTGGCCTTCAATATTTTTTTTATGGAAGCTTTAAACTATGAATTCATTCTACTAATCATAAATCTACTCAGATTGTTTCATTTTAGATAGTTTATGGTTTTTGAATAATTTGTTCATTTCATATAAATTGTCAGATGTGTGTATTTAGAGTCACTCATAATATTATTGCCTTCCTTGCTTTTAATGCCTGAAATATCTGTAATGATATCCCTGTATCTTGATAAGTGTATGATTTGTGCCTTCTGTCTTTTGCACTTTGGCTGTTTTGCCAGAGGCTTTGCAGTTGTCAAAGAACCTATTTTTGGTTTTATTGATTTCTTTCTGTTTCTTGATTTTTAGTTTCATTAAATTCTGCTCTTTATCATTTCCTTTCCATTTGTTCTGGATTTATTTTGCTACAGTTGTGATTTAACACTTTCTTTTTAAAAAATCTCATACAGTAATTTTCTAAGCACTGCTTTGGTTACATTGTACAAATTTTGATATGTGGTGTTTTCATTTTCCTTCAAAATATTTTTTTGTTTACCTTGAGACTTCTTTAAACCCAGGGATTTAGGAGTTTCTTGTTTACTCTCCAAGTGTTTGAATATTATCCTTCTGTTATTGATTAATTTTAATTAAATTCCCTCATGTTCAGAGACTAGAATATGCTTTGTTTATTTTCTGTTCTTTTAAATTGAGCTTCTCGAGTAATATAGTTCATGTCTTTTACCAAACTTGAGGTTTGCATATCCATTATTTCTTTAATGGATTGTGTTTTTCTTAGTAAGCTCCGTTTTGGGAGGATTTGTTTGTAGGTTTGTTTTTTTGTTTTTTAAGTGTTTTTTTTTGCCAACTTTTACTTCTCTTCATCATTCAGATTGGATGATTTCTGTTGATCTACCTTCACGTTCACTCTATCATCTCAAATGCTGATATTTTGTCCATCTAGTATATTTTAAATTTTGGTTATGAAATCTTACTAGTTCTAAAATTTCAGTTTGTTTTCTTTTTATGTGTTCTTTCTTTGCTGAGATTTTTTCTTTTCATTCCCTTAAAGAATTTGCCTTTACTTTTGGAGAATTTTTATAATAGCTCTATTAAAATCTTTTCCAAATTAATTGCCATTCCTATGTTATTTTGGCATGCTTGTATGTTAGTAATTTCAGGTCTTGTTTAAATGCTATGGAAAATACTGATTTTTTGTTGATGTTGTTGATAAGCAGGCAAACAGTCTGGTTGAGTTGAGGCTACAAATTCCAATTAGCTACCTTCAGATTGTGGTCTTAATATGAGTTCTGTTTTTCTTCCTTTTTTAAAAATTGTTGTTCAAGTATAGTTGTCTCCATTTTTACCCGCACCCCACCTCCCACCCTTGATCTTACCCCCCTTTGGCTTTGTCCATGTGTCCTTTATACATATTCTTGATGACTCTTCCTGTATTTTCCCTCATTATCCCTCTCCCCTCTGGTTGCTGTCAGATCGTTCTTTATTTCAATGTCTCTCGTTATATTTTGCTTGCTTATTTGTTTTGTTGATTAGGTTCCACTTATAGGTGAGATCATATGTTATTTGTCTTTCACTGCCTAGCTTATTTCACTTAGCATAATGCTTTCCAGATCCATCCATGCAGTTGAGAATGGTAGGAGTGCCTTCTTTCTTTCTGTTGCATAGTATTCCACTATGAAAATGTACCATAGCTTTTTGATCCACTCTTTTACCGGTGGGCACTTAGGTAGCTTCCAGCACTTGGCTATTGTAAATTGTGCTGCAATGAACTTTGGGGTGCATAGGTTCTCATGGATTGGTATTTCAGAATTCTTAGAGTATAATCCCAACAGTGGAATTGCCAGGTCAAAAGGCAGTTCCATTTTTAGTTTTCTGAGGAAAACCCATATTCTTTTCCATAGTGGCTGCACCATTCTGCATTTCCACCAGCTCTCCCAATACCATTTGTTGAAGAAGCTATTTTTACTCATTTTATGCTTCTGCACCCTTTGTTGAATATTAATTGACCGTAGAGACTTGGGTGTATTTCTTGGCTCTCTATTCTGTTCCATTGATCTGTGTGTCTGATCTTATGCCAGTACCAGACTGTTTTGATTAGTATGGCCTTGTAATACAGTTTGATATCAGGTAGTGTGATCCCTCCTACTTTGTTCTTTTTCCTCAATTGCTGTGGCTTTTTGGGATCATTTATCGTTCTCTTATAGAATGGACCTGGGGGATACGGGGACCCTCTGTCACTGTAGATTCTTTGCCCACTACCAGGGAAATGGAATTATGGCTCTCAATGCCAGAGATTGGTGAAGGAAAGGAACTATTATATTATTATTATACAGAATTGGAGTAATGATTTAATGTCTTCATTAAAATTCCAAAGTCCCTTAAAACACCTCCACACACAGTTCTTTGTTACCCACTTTGCCCTGGCAGGCCAGTCAGCGATACCGTATCTTAGGAAAAAAATAGAAGTAAGTCCATGGCTCGGCTAGCTCCCAGTTCTTTACAATAATCTGTGCTCTGCTGGCAGGCCTCCCGCCATTCCCAGCACCATAAGCTGTGCCACCGTGATCTACAGGTCTTAATCCCGACCCACTAGGCACTTTCTCATGGCCCACCAGCAAGAGTCCTTTCACCTATTTCCTTCCCTGCAAGGTGTCTCACACTGTCTCCATCCCTAGTCCTGCATTGTCTCTGTCCCTAGTCCTGCATCGTCTCTTCTGCGTTCTTCCGAAGCGCTAAGAGAGATCTCTGGATGTCTGCTATATCTTGCTCTCCTGCTTCCTATGCGACGTGGTAACAGGAGCCCCAGAATTGCATAGTTAAACCCCCACATGGCTGCTGTACCTGGGATTTAAATCCCAGAGCAAATCTTCCTCTGCAACCCCATTTCTGACTCCTCCCACAATCGGCTACACTTGCCAATACCCCTATATTTTTCCAGCCTTTCTGGGCTGCCATAGTAAATCTGGGCAGGCATGGTCCCATGGTATGGAACGAACCAGCCCCAATCTCTCACACAAGTGCTGTACAAGGAAGCTGACTCCCAGTTACATCATAGGTTGAAGACATGCCAATTTTCCTGGCTAAAAGTGTGGCCAAAGCTACTTAACATATCCATGAAGTTGACTTCCTGTTAATAGATATGTAAAATAACCATTTTGCATATCAGGTATGAAGTTGGCCAACTGTAGATATGAAGAATAATTCTCAATGGCCCTACTCCATGTGTCCTATCCCCCAGTCGAGACTTATGGAAGTGGAGGATATTCTATATTTTTATGTTTCCTGAACACCCAAGTTTTGTGCCCTGTTATGCAACCCTCTTTGGAGGGGCCCTGCCTGCACCCCACTACATTATCATATAAATTTTTGAAATGTTTGTTCTATATCTGTGAAACATGTCATTGGTATTTTAATAGGGATTGCATTGAATCTATAAATTGCATTGGGTAATATAGACATTTTGATGATGTTAATTCTTCCAATCCATGAACATGGTGTATACTTCCATTTATTGATGTCTTCCTTAATTTTTTTCTTCACTGTTGTGTAGTTTTCTGAATACAGGTCTTTTTCCTCCTTGGATAGGTTCATTCCGAAGTATTTTATTTTCCTTATTGTTATAGCAAGTGGGATTTTTTTTTCCCTGTTTTCTGTTTCTGATATTTGTTTGTTGGTATACAAAGATGCCTTCAATTTCTGAATATTGACTTTGTATCCCACTGTTTTGCTATATTCACTTATTAGGTATTTTTGTGATGGAGTCTATAGGGTTTTCCACTTACATTATCATATCATCTGAAAGCAGTGACAATTTTACTTCTTTCTTTCCAATTTGGATGCCTTTTATTTCCTTTTCTTGTCTGATTGCTATGGCTAGGATCTCCAATACTATGTTGAATAAAGTGGTGAAAGTGGACATCTTTGTCTTGTTCCTGATCTTAGTGGGAAAGCTTTTAGTTTTTGCTCATTGAGTATGATGTTCACTATAGGTTTCCTGTATATGGCCTTTATTATGTTGAGGTAGTCTCCCTCTATTTCTACTTTGCCTAGTGTTTTTTTTTCTTCATAAATGGCTACTGGATTTTATCAAATGCTTTTTCAGCATCTATTGATACGATCATGTGACTTTCATCTTTCCTTTTGTGTATGTGATGTGTTACATTTATTGATTTGCAAATATTGTACCATCCTTGCATCCTGGTACTTCTTGATCTGCCTGGTGTTATCTGTATCCCTGAGTTCCC
Source organism: Anoura caudifer (assembly GCA_004027475.1). Lineage (NCBI taxonomy): Eukaryota > Metazoa > Chordata > Mammalia > Chiroptera > Phyllostomidae > Anoura > Anoura caudifer. The sequence continues at coordinate 79,982 of PVKU01003793.1, forward strand.
TTTTTTGTCCCTTCACCCTGAAAGCTGATTTTTTTTTTGTTTGTTTATTTAAATCCTTCCCCTGGGATATATGTATTGATTTTAGAGAGATTAAAGGGAAAAGAGAGAGAAAGAAACACTGATCAGTTGCCTTCCTATGTGCCTCGGCTGGAGACAGCCTACAGCCTAAGTATGTGCCCTGGGAGTCGAATCTGTGACCTTTTGGTATACTAGATGATACTTCAACTAACTGAGCCATCTGGCCAGGGTCTGGAAATTGATGTTTTATATTTCCTGTTCTGCTGCATAGTTCCCACAACTATACCCATATCTAAGGCAAAGTGATGTGTGTTTGTATGTCACTCATTCCTTGAGGTTCCTGCTTTTCAGCAGGCAGAGAGATACTGATGTTTGGAATTAAGTCAAATTTTCAAGTCTCTCTTTTCTCAAATATATACTTGTATGTAGGCCTGTCCCTGGTTTTATATGTTAAGGCATTTATAGCAGAGATGATCTTTTTACTGACATGAGTCTTGTAAAATTTCTCCATTTTTTTAAGAAAAAACATTTTTAAGGTAGTGTTCTGAGAACATTTGTTATTCTTTAGGTTATTGCCTCCCCTCTTAAGTCAAATTCTGAACATCCACATAACATCACCAATAAAAATGTAATTTATCTATGTTGGAAATTTGGCAAACACTTATCCTTCACTGTCAATCATTATTGCCTGTTGAACTTTTCTGTATACACATTCCCAGGCCCCATCCCTAGAGATTCTGATTTAGTAGGTATACAATGCACAATACATAAAGAAGAAAATTACCTACATGCTGAACTTCCAGCCAAGAGGAAGGCATAGGTTAGTATACTTTGCCTCCTCGCACAACCAAAAGATGGACAACAACAAATTTAAAAATAAAAAACAATCAGAACTGACAGAAAAACCAAACTGGATGGAAGTCCAACAACCAAGGAGTTACAGCAGAAACATTCGTACAGACTGGTAGGAGGCACAGAGTCCGGAGGCTGGGTGGAGAGAGGTTGCTGCAAAGTGGTGGCTGGTGGACCAGCCAAGTGGAGAGGACTCACAGCAAGGCAGCGGCTGATAGAGCACGTCAGGCAGCAGTTGGAAGACCAGGCAGTCCCATGTTACTATGCAGATAAACTAGGAGGAACAAATGGCAGTGAGACAGACTGCACAACTCAGGGTTCCAGCATGGGGAAATAAAGCCTGAAAATCTCAGACTGAAAAAACCTCTGAGGGTTGAAGTGGTGGGAGAAACTCCTGGCCTAATAGGAAAGTTTGTTGGAGACACCCACAGGGTCCTAGAATGTAGACAAAATCCCAAAGCTGATGCACCAGAAGGGCCCAGTTTGCTTGTGGGTAGCAGCGGGAGTGACTGAAAGCCAGCAGAGAGCTGAACAAGTGGCATTGTTCCCTCTCTGACCCCTCCCCCACATACAGCACCACAAAGCAGCCCCATGGATTACCCTGCCCTGAGAATACCCAAGACTCTGCCCCTTACTACGTAACAGGTGCACTGAGACAAAAAAAAAAGTGGCCCAAATGAAAGAACAGACCAAAGCTCCAGAAAAACTATAAATAAGCAATGAAGACAGCCAGTCTATCAGATGCACAGTTTAAAACACTGGTAATCCGGATGCTCACAGAATTGGTTGTGTATGGTCACAAAATAGAGGAAAAAGTGAAGGCTGTGAAATCAAGGAAAACATACAGGTAACCAACAGTGACAGGAGGGAAACCAGGACTCAAATCAATGGTTTGGACCAGAAGGAAGAAATGAACATTTAACCAAAACAGAATGAACAAATAAGAACTCAAAAATATGAGGAGAGGCTAAAGGGGAACTTTAAAGGTTCCAACATCCAAATCATAGGGGTACCAGTAGGAGAAGAGGAAGAGTAAGGAATTGAAAACTTATTTGAAAAAATAATGAAGGAGAACTTCCCCAATCTGGTGAAGGAAATAGACTTCAAGGAAGCTCAGAGTCATAAAGAAGTTGGACCCAAAGAGGAGCACACCAAGGCACATCATAAGTACATTAGCCAAGATCAAAGATAAGGAGAGAATCTTAAAAGCAGGAAGAGAAAAGGAGACAGTTACCTACAAAGGAGTTCCCATTTAGACTATCAGCTGATTTCTCAAACCCTACAGGAAATGATAGCTTCCTATATAGTAAAGCTATCATTTAGAATGGAAGGGCAGATAAAGTGCTTTCCAGACAAGGTCAAGTTGAAGGAGTTCATCATCATGAAGCCCTTATTATATGAAAGGTTAAAGGGACTTATCTAAGAAAAGATAAAAAATATGAACAGTAAAAATATGAACAGTAAAACTCATAACTTCTAACAACTGAACCAAAAAAAAAAATACAAAACAAACTAAGCAAACAAGTAGAACAGGAACAGAATCACAGAAATGGAGATCACATGGAGGGTTATAAATGGGGAAGTGGGGGGGAGGGAGAAAAGGCACAGGGAATAAGTAATATAAATGATAGATAGAAAATAGGGGGAGGTTAAGAATAGTATAGGTAATGGAGAAGCCAAAGTATTTATCTTTATGACCCATGGACATGAACTAAATGGGGGGAATGCAGGTCTGAAGCAATGTGTAGGGTGAAGAGGAATAAAGCTGGGGGAAGGGGACAACTGTAATAGCATAATCAATAAAATATATGAAAAAAATTACATGCTTATGTTTCCTCTTTTAGTACTCTTGTTTCAATGCAAGATATTTCCATGGTCTGGGAGATTTCTTTTAGGACAAATATGTCTGAGAACGATTGTAGTGGTATTGTTCCTTAAAGGTTTTTGACTCAGGGAGTTTCCCAAGGCAGCTAGGTACCATCTGAACAAACAAGGTGCCAAACTGGAGTTATACTGGTTTGGTTAGCGGCTCAGTTCCTGATCATCACCCAGATATTGATATATTCTTCACTGGTTTATCTTTCTTGTGGTTGTCTGTGAATTGTTGAACCTGCCATTTCTTTTCTTTTTTAATATAATTCTAATTCCCAGTTGTTTCCAACTATTCATAATTGCCATTTTTTTCCATGTTGGTTATTATAGAATAGTATATTTCTTTAGTGGCAATAAGACATAATCAGTGACTGAGGAGATTATCCAATATAAGATTTTTTCAGCCCTTATATAAAATTAATTATTTATAGTAATTAGTTATAAATAATACCAAATAACATGTTAGTTACATGATTTTTTGAAGAAATTTAAGAAAATGTATTTCCTTGAAAGTGATACTGAATCACAATTCTTCCTAATTGTCCTGATCCTTCTTTTTGCACAGGGCCAATACTTTCCTTACACCAATTTTTAAAAATTGCAATGCCTATTGTCTTTTTCTTTTTTTCCCACATTTTTTATTATTGTTCAAGTACAGTTGTCTTCATTTTACCCCCACCACTCCCTCCCATCCCAGTCATCCCCACTTCCCATCCTTGATCCTATCCTCTTTGGTTTTGTCCATGTATCCATGTGTTCATGTGTTCCTGAAAACACTAAGAAATGAACCAGCCATTTTATAGCTGTTTTTTCCAGTTTGGCAAGGGGTAGGACTTAATATTGTCCTATTATTTTCTTTATTGTGTTTAAGGACAAAAAGTGTAATGTTTTAAAATATTTTTTATTGAGGCACAGCGTATATACAGTAAACTGCTTAATGTGTCCCAATCTTATGTATACAGCTTGAACTTTGCTATTATGTACTCTTGTAATCACCGTATAGTCAAGACAGAACATTCCATCATCCTGATGGGTTACTTAGTGTTCCTTTCCCATCGGAAGCACTTCCCTCTGAGTCAGCCACTGTTTTTCTGATTTCTAACACTGTAAATTAGTTTTTCTTGATCTTAGATTTAATGTAAGATGCAGAATATATACTCATGTGTCTAGAATTTTTAATCAGATGAGTTTTGTGTCCAGGCTTTGCTGCATTACTTATTATTGTTTCTGTCTCCTTTATTCTCCAAACACCACAGCAAAACCAAAGCAGATTTAATGACTTGTATTTTATGTTTTTTTATAGGTGAGAGAATGGTAAAATTCTTTAGAAAATTTCTCATGTTTCTTTTCCCACTCTGAATGTTTCATTGGCTTTCTGTTTCAGTCACTCATATAGTATGTTATTGCCACAATTTTTTTCCTAGCTCTCTTTTTTTCCTCTTCCATATTCCTTCTATAAGTGGATAGATGAAAGGGAGATTTCTAAAATCTTATTTTCTGATTTCCATGCTAGCATTTGGTCTGGGGTGAATTCAGGTTGACTTGCATGCCTACAGTTATTGTATTAAACTCATACTTTCCTTCTGTTCTTTCTGACAGCATGATGGAAGTGGTTCATTGCATGATGTCCAGCTGTCATTGCCATCTAGTCCAGAATCAGAAGATGGTGATCAAATATGTAAGGTATGTCTATGTAGTCATGCTGAATGTTTCAAAATTCTTTTGATTACCAAAATTGTAAAGTAACCAGAATTAAAACATTTACTAATAAATGTCTTAAAACCTTTAGCTTTGCTGTCTTGAATTTAAACAAGTTTGCTTTTAACTTTTGCTACCTGATTAAGTTTGAATGATATCCCAGTTGGGCTTTAATTTGAATATATCAGTTGGATAATCATTTGTCCAGGATACTGGCACAGGATACTTTCTATTTTAAATATTAAATTTTGAAAATTCTTTTTTATAATTATGAATAATAGTTTTAAAAATATGACTGCAAATAAAAATTAAAAAGATTAACAGATACTTGTTATACATCATATGACAACATTGAAAAACTATAGTGAAAAAGATTTTTTCCCCATTTAAAAATATAATTATGAAGGGACATTTTAGGGAAAGTACGTATATTTTTAATAATTCTCATCTTTAGGTCTATTTTTAGTTAACAAACCTTTTTCTTTTTTAAGTATTTTCTACTGATTATATTATAGTTTTCCCAATTTCTCCCCCTTGATCCCCATTCTTCCCTAACCCCCAACCCTCCAGCACCCCCCCTTTAGTTCATGTCCATGGGTTGTACATGTAAGTTCTTAGAGTCCTCTGTTTCCTATACCATTTTATTATCTCTCCCCATCTATTTTATTCCTACTAAGTAGGCTTCTTCATCCCTGTACTTTTCCCTCCGTTCCTCCCTTCCCTTCCCCACTGAACTCCCTCTGTGTGATGTCCATTTCTCTGATTCTGTTCCTATTGTAGTTATTTGCTTAGTTTTTATTTTTGTTGTTTTCCTTTCTTTTAGATTCATTTGTTGATAGTTGAGTTTGTTGTCATTTTATTGTTCATATTTTTTATCTTCTTTTTCTTAATTAAGTCCCTTTAAAATTTCATATAATAATGACTTGGTGATGATGAGCTCCTTTAACTTGACCTTATCTGGGAAGCACTTTATCTGCCCTACCATTCTAAATGATAGATTTGCTGGTTAGAGGAATTTTGGATGTAGGTCCTTGCCTTTCATGACTTCAAATACTTCTTTCTAGCCCCTTCTTGCCTGTAAGGTTTCTTTTGAGAAATCAGCTGATAGCCTTATGAGAACTCCCTTGTAGGTAACTGTCTCCTTTTCTCTTGCTGCTTTTAGGATTTTCTCTTTGTCTTTGATCTTGGGTAACTTGATGATGTGCCTTGGTGTGTTCCTCTCTGGGTCCAATTTCTTTGGGACTCTGTGAGCTTCCTGAACTTCCTGAAAGTCTATTTCTTTTGCCAGATTGGGGAAGTTTCCCTTCATTATTTGTTCAAATAAGTTTTTAATTCTTGCTCTCGTTCTTCTCCTTCTGGTACCCCTCTAATTCGGATATTGCAATGTTTCAGGTTGTCCTGGAGGTTCCTAAGCCTCTCCTCATTTTTTGAATTCTTGTTTTTCATTCTGTTCTGGGTGGATGTTTATTTTTCCCTTTTGTTCCAAATTGTTGCTTTTGAGGCCTGATTTCCTTCTTGTCATTGTTGGTTCCCTGAATATTTTGCTTTATTTCATTTTGGGTATCTTTCATTTGTGTTTTCAGTTTCTGACCAAGCTCAGTCAGTTCTGTGAGCATTTTGATTACAAGGGCTTTAAATTCTCCAACAGATAGATAGGTTGTCTGTCTCCTCATTGCTTAGTTTTCTTTCTGAAGTTTTGCTCTGTTCTTTCATTTGGGTCATATTTCTTTGTCTTGGTGCACCTGATAAGTTGTAAAGAGTCTGGGCCTTAGGTATTCAACAGGGCAGGGCACCCCTCTTTGCTGCTCTGCAGTGCTGTTGTGGGGGAGGGACCAGAGAGGGAATAGTACAGCTTGCCTGCTCATCTCTAGCGCACTTTCCAACAGACTTTCGTGTGAGACTGGTAGTCCACAGTCAACTCTGAGTCTCAGTTTCGCCTTCAGCTAGCCCCACCTGCCCTGTCTGCCGCCTTGCCTTAGTTTTTCTGAGCTGGCCTGGCCTGCAAGGTCTGCCACCTTACTGGTCTGGTTGTTCTGGTTAATTTTTTTCTTTAATTCCTTCATTGTTGGAGTTCCATGCAATTTAATTTTCTGATGATTCTTGTTGTTTATTGATTTTAGATTGGTTGCTATTCTCCTTTTGGTTGTGCAAGGAAGCAAAAAATTTCCACCTACGCCTCCATCTTGGCTGGAACTCCCAAACCTTTTTCTTTTGCAACTTTCTTTTTCTGTCCTTACCTGAGGATGTGCTCACTGATTTTAGAGAGAAGGGAAGGGAGGAAGAAAAAGAAGAAGAAATATAAGTTGGTTGTGTTTTGTAACACATGCTCCTAACAGGGCCTGAACCCTCATCCTAGACATATGCCCTGTCCAGGAATCAAACCCCTGGTCTTTTGGTTTGCAAGGTGACATCCTGCCAACTGAGCCACACTAGCCAGGGCTGTTTTGCAACTACTTTTGAGGCATATATTTATTTCTTAAGTACACACAAGTATTCTTAACTTATTTAAGTCCTGATTTATTCTTTATTTATTTAAATCTTGATTTATAAAATGTTTTGCTCTTACATTTTATTTTGGGGATATGCTGTTCAGTGTTTTCTAGTCATCTGCGTTAACAGACAACCTCAAAATATTGGCACCTTAGAAGAAGAAAAGTTCATTCTCACTTGTTAATTTTTAATATCTTACATACTGGCTGTAGATCAACTGGAACTCTGTTTCATACGTTTTTTTCCACTCTGAAATTAGAGCTAAAGGATCAACCCCTACCTATCCTGGAACATAGTATTTTTGTACCTGAGGGAGAAGAACATTGCCAGAATCACATTTGATTCTGCTTGAATGTAGCATATGTTACTTCCACAACAAACCAAGTGACAAAGCCTGCTGTTAGTGATCAGAGAAGCATAATTTTCTCACCAGGTATGGAGTGACTTATTGGGGACAGGACTGTGTATAAAACAAGCAAAACCTAAAAAATATAGGAGAGTAGACACATCTGGTTATCTAATCATGGCTTTTCAACATGGGACCTACCTACCTGCCCTTACACAAATTTCTTCTCATCTCTACACTTCCGTTGTATTGTGAATATAATAATCTAAATCAGAAAGTCTGCAGAACGTCCTTTTTAAAAAGACTTTTAGTGTACATCTGTTGACAACCACTGATTATCTTGCAAAGTTGACTTTTTTTGCATTCTTTTTTTGTGAAGTTTTTTACATGTAAAGAGATTCTTGTTAAAGAAAAAAATTAATTCCAACTTTTTTACATCAGTATCTTCATTTTTCCAGTGTTTGTCTAAATATTTAATATTACATGAAAGACATATTGTTATACAGTATTCATTTCTTGTACTTTCTAGGCAGACCATTCCTAGTCTTTCTTCTTTTTTAATGTGAGATGCAATAGCTGATAGTCTTTTTCTCTAGTACACTAGACTCTCTTTCACTTTCATCAGTAGATGCCCAGCTGTATGTCCATCTTATCCAAAATGTTTTAGCAGTTTTGTGTCATTACAAATTTAAGGTTTAAAATCTCCACTGGACTGACATATCTTTTTATCTCAGGACAACTCCCTCTTCCATTCCCCTTATGAACTATTCCAGACAAACTCTCTTCAAGCCCCTTCCTCAGCCACTCTCTTCAAGTTCTTCAAGTAGCCTTGTGTTCATTAAGCAAGATCTGCTACTTGCGATTCTGCCTTCCAACTTACCTGTAGCTATTGTCATTCTCATTCACTTTGTTCCAGTTACAGGGGAAAGGTGGCCACAGTGCTGTGTAAGATCATCCATTCTTCTTGTGTTCTTGACTCTCTCTGCTGCTTTATCTACTTCCTCTTCATCCTCAGTTTCTAGATTTCTATATCTTTTCTGTGTTAAATTCAGTAAATCAAAAGTAAACTTTTCCTTGACTCTCCTTAAGACCCCTTCCAATACATGTGCAAACATGGAAAAATGAAAATAGCTACTGATTTTAACATTGTAGACATTTTGGTGTGGCTTTTGTCTTAAAAGCTTTTGTCCCTTGATTTTTGTGTCACTTCTTTCTGAAATCCTTCACACCTTTTTTTCTCCCATTTCATTTGTAGGTTCCTTTTCTTCTTTAGAATGTAGCTTTATATCTTTAGCCCAGTTCCCTCGGAACCTTTTTCATTCATGATTTCACATATGAAATACTTGATAACATGTAAAATCTTTCTTTAATAATTGGTAATCCAGTTGCCCACTGGACATTTCTACTGTATGTCCCATCCACTACTTTTAATAATATAATAAAAACTCACAAATATTTTCTTTTTGGACATATATATTCCTCCTCTTTTATTCTCCAATTCTTTTAGCAGCACAATCATTCACCATATCACCCTAGCTAGAAAAGTAGGTGTTACTCTTGACTTCTCCTCTGTGCTGTTTGTTCTCTTACATGCAGTGAATCACTAAAGGCTTCTAACTTTGAGTCTTTTCCTCTGCCTTCTCCCCCTTATTATCACTGTCATTAGTCTGGCTCCTACTTACCTAGAGTGTTATATCTTGATAAGAACTTTCCTAGCCTGTTTTTGTTGTTGTTGTCAAATATGGCTTCCAAACAGCTGTCAAAGGCATCTTGAATGCAAAATCATCTGTCTTTCCTGGCGTAGGCCATACTTCATGCTCATGGTCCTTTATGATCTGGCCATTGCCTAGTTATTAACCACATTGCTCCCCATTATTCAGTACAACCTTTGTGTGACTACACCGCTGTCTATAGGTCTCCAGATAGGCTGTGTTTGTCCTCATCTCTGTATTGTCGTACAATACTTAAAGTCTCTTACCCTAAAATCCAAAGCCTGCCACGCTTCTGTACTTTTAGAACTTTTTACTAATCCTTTAAGACCCCCCTGGAGTTAACCCATTCCCTCTTGTATTCTCCTTTGCTTATCTTTATGTGTAAATCCCTTAAAGCAGTGCCTGTCATTAAGTAAGTGCTGTATACATGTTGCTTATTAATCTTATTACTTTACTACATTGTAGTTTGATTTCATTTTTGGGTCCTTTATCCTTTACTCCATCAGTGGCAGATCCTAGCAGTGGCTGACCGATAGCTATATAATATTCCATCAAGTTGCTGTACTGTATTTCAGTTGTTCCCTTATAGGACAAGTGTAAATCTATAAACCTTCAGATTAACACCTTGTTGTAAGTTTTCTCCTACTTAGCATCATTTCTTTAGCATAGATTCCTAAGAGTGGGCCAGACAAGTCAAAGACTGCAAGTATTTTTGTAATTCCTGTATATAACCATACTTTGTCCAGAAAGGTCAATTGTGTTAATCACATTGAGCATTTCTCCCCTAAATTTAACACCTATAAAATAATACCTTTAAAATACTTTATATTTCTTCAACCAATTAAATAGCACATTTTGCCAGTTATATGTATATTTGTGAGAACTGGCTGTTTGTCTTTTGGATCCTAAAGAATGAGTTATGCGTTTGAATAGGCTTACATATTTGTCATGTTTCCTTAGGTTTTCACTGGCTTTTAACTTTGATGTTAATTGTATAGATGCTTTAAATTTTATGTTATTAAATATATTTATCATTTTTTACTAGTTTCATTTGCCACATAGCTTAAAATTCTGTCCTTCATGATCTGCAATCTGTCTTTTTTCAGTCTTGATTTATGAATTTTTAAAATTTCTAAGTTCTTTAATTTTAACTGGAAATCTTTTTTATATGCATATAATAAATAGTCTTTTCCAATTGCAGTATACATAGCATAATTTAAAAAATCTTTTCTCCCCCATTGTTTATTTGCTATGTTAAAACCCTTGCAAAATGTCTATTTCTGATCTGTTGTTAAAGAGATTGCAATGTTTTTTTGTTTCCAACATATCTGAAGGAGATGACCTACTTTGCTCATTAACAACACATTATAATTATTTGCTTACATATTTTTCTGCCTGGAAAGATGATAGTATGTATAATTCATGGATATATTCTAATTTCCTTGTTTCCACTACTTCCTCAGTATGTATTTCTCAGTATATATAACTATAGGGTAATCATACTTTATACTTGGGAGTATAGCTGTATTTCTGCTTAACTTGATGATAGATTTCCATTTAATACTATTAGGAATTTCTTATAGATTAAGTTGGCAGGGTATTTTCCCTTTGATTCAGGTAATTCTCAGAAAAGTGGCTCCTGGGAAAATATCTCCTGGTTACCTTTCAGGCATGTTTATCTTTCTGCTGAATTCTGAACCACCCATGAAATGACTGTTCCTTTAATTACACTGTTCCCTTTGCTTGTTGTGCCCTCCTCCAAGGACAGGCCCCTCTCATACATCCCTTGAAATTTAGCTGGAGTTACTGTTTTGTATCTAATTTGCTCTACTATATGGCCTATGTCCCAGTTTCCTTATATGTAAAATGGGGATAATAGTACCTACCTTGGGGATGTGGTCAGGATCAAATGCTTCGATACCTAACAGTACTTAGTTCTTGGCACCTTGTTAAGTACTCAATGAATAGTAGCTGTTGCTGCTATTATTGTTCATTGTTTACATGTCAAACTCCATTAGACAGTGAATTCATAGAACATTAAAATGTGTTTTGGGCTTTTTTTTAGTTTAATATCTGGAATATTTAGTAAGAATTTTTTCTCTTGAGTGAACAAATCAGTGCTCATTTTTCATCATTGATTTAATGTTTCTCATTAGGATATTTTAAATGCAATTAAATACTTTATGTTAAATTTTTTAATGTTTCAGAGTGAAGATTTATTAAATGAAATAAAACAACTTAAAGAGGAAATAAAGAAAAAAGATGAAAAAATCCAACTATTAGAACATCAGCTTGTAAGTATTATAGTGTATAGAGAAGACTTTTTAAAACTCAGCAATATGTATTTTTTATAAAACTATAGCCAGAATTGAAGTTTGACTTTGGTTTTAGCTTTCAGAGTTGCATTATTATATGATTTTTAGATTATATGCCCTCTAAAAGTATGTGGTTTAACTTATATTTTGAATTGTAAATAGTCAAGGTAAAAAGAAAATCTTTGTCCATTCATTTTCAGTGGCATATGTTTTGGGGTTTGAAACTCACCAATTTACAATCAGTCATTTTATTACTAAAGGGTAAATGTCTTTTCTTCTTGTGTTTTTAAAGAACTAAGTACTGTTGAGTTGAAAACAGGGCATTTTCCTCTCTGGTAGCAGAATGAAATTGGGTATGCAACTTAGCTTTGTGTACAACTCTGTTAGAGGAAATGTTTCTTCTCCACGGACGATGGTGAATAGAATCTTCCTAATTTTATAGTGGTTACAGTTTCAAATGTAGGACCATGTAAAATATGTACACTGTCTTGAAGTTAAACAAATTTAGTTTGTAGCCATATAAAAGGCTAGAATAACGAGAACATAATGGCATAAAAATACCAATAGGCCAGGAAAAATCTTTGTCAGATATCAAAAGCATGTTAGTAAAAAGTAGGTTTTCTAAATTATGGAAAACACAGATATTTGCCAAATCTTACTCTTCATATGACAGTACATAGACACAGAAAAGAAATTATTTCCAGAATCTCACTAGTCAAGACAGAATAAGTAATGTGCTTGCATTAAGATAAACACTTTATATTACTTTTATCTTCTTTACACACATCCCATATATGTTGAAAGCTAAGTCCCATTAGAGTGAACACCAGGAGACCCTTAACTTGACTCTTGAATTGAACAACTCGGGATTGAACTGTGTGGGTCCACTTACATGCAGTTTGTTTGTTGTTGTTTTTTTGCAATAAACATACATAGTATTGTAAATATATATTCCCTTCCTTATTATTTTTAAAATAATATTTTCTTTAGCTTACTTTATTGTAGGACTATAGTATGTAATACATATAACGTAAAGAATGTATTAATTGACTATTTATGTTTTCCTTAAGGCTTCCGGTCAATAGTAGTCTATTAGTAGTTAAGTTCTTGGGGAGTCAAATGTTATGTGCAGGTTTTCAGCTGTGCAGAGAATTGGCACACCTGAACCCCACATTGTTGAAGAGTCAACTATATATTGAATTTCTTTCAATAACTATCTCATTTCTTAGGAATGAGAAATAATGTCTGTACTACAAGAAATGAAAAATATGTCAGTACTACAGAGATTTTTTTGTTTTAATTAGATTTTATTTTGTATATGGAAATTGGAATGATCTAGTTTCAGTTTAGGTAATTTTTGAATATTGGTTATTATTTTTAAAGTAGAAACTTAACATTTTAACTTGATGCAGTAATGAACAATTTATTACAGATTTTTCTACAAGAAAGTATATTTTCCTCCATTGGAATTATTTAATAAATACAATGGGGTACCTCCCCAAAACTGGAATTACCTTCTGGAGGGCAGGCCCCTAGTACAGGCTTCTCCTGCTAGGTGAGTGTTCTAGGAACCTGTCTTATCAGTGTATCAGCTGCATTGTTGTGAGAGGCAACATTTGGCTTCAGTGAATTTTTTTGAAGACTCAATGCCTTTGGGTGATTTACGAGCACACATGCCCACATCACCCTGAGTGACCTTCCTGTTCACCCAATATCGCCCTGAGCTACTTTGTTTCCCTGGATGAAAAGAGTCCTCAAGGGGAAACATTTTGCCAACGTAGAAGAGGTGAAACAAAAAATGGCAGAAGCAATAAAAGGCATCAAAATTGATGAGTTCAAAAACTGTTTTGAGCAGTGGAAAAAACATCAATATAGTATTGCATCCAAAGGAGAGTACTTTGAAGGTGACTGAAGTTTAAACATGTAAAAATAAATACACAATTTTTTATAAATAAATTTTGGGGGTGAGAAGATTTGGGTTCCTTTTTATGATATGGTTATATTCCAACTTCGCACTGAGGAGAAATTCTCATTCTCAATTCTTTCATTTTTTTAAAAGACTTTATTTATTTTGAGAGAGAAGGGATGTGAGGGAAAGAAACATTGACTGGTTGCCTCTTACACACCCCTACCTGGGGACCTGGCCTGCAACACAGGCATGTGCCCTGATTGGGAATTGAACCAGTGAACTTTTGATTTGCAGGTAGGTGCTTAACCCACTGAGCCACACCAGCCAGGGCAGTCTTTTCTTCTTTTTTCTTTTTTCTTCAGAAATTTGGTATTTATTTGAAAGACCAAAATTTACACAATAGATACATTACTTTGTGTAGTATAAATGACTAAATGAGTACGCTTTGAGTGGAATCATGGTTAGAGAATTCATTTGTGAATTGAGATGCTAAGATAGATTTTGTCAAAGGGCAGAGATCCTTCAAAGTATTACAGTCCAGTAAAGTCAGCACATTATTAAAGGAGCTTAAAAGTCCTAGACATGTGAAAAGACAGTCTTACTTGCAGAGTGGTAGTTAAAATCCAGTAGAAACCAGTCAAAAATGAATTTAAGAAATTGTGCGGCAGTTATTGTAGTAATCATAATAGTTTAGGGAAATACTTCAATTCTTGCAATTTTATATACTATATATTGTGTACTTTATTACTTTATATACTATATATTATTATGTATATTTTCCATTTGTACACATAAGTACTGTATATTTATATGCATAAAATTATAGGTAGTGCATTTTATGGATAATATAAGATTGCGAAAGGTAATTTTGACTATTCAAAATTTTGGCCTTCTGGCTGACTCTCTAACCCAATCTCTGGATAAGATGGAAGATTACCTAATAGATCTTGATATTTGCCCCTCTTTTTTTAACCCTCTAAAAGAGACCCTAATTTCTTTGTATATGTAGGTGTGTTTGAAATGTTACATCAGTATAAAAATTTGTGTTTTTGTTCAGGCAACTCGATGTAACTGTCATACAAAATCTAAAGAGGAAAAATGCACATATGTTGATAAATATACCCAAACTCCCTGGAGAAGAATTCCTGTAAGTAGCATATACCCGTAGCCCCTTCTCTTGTCATTTACTATTTTGATGTTTTGTTCCACCTTGTTTTTACTCTAGTCTTTAAAAATTTTGAATCTGCAATGGCTGTTAATTTCTTTTAGTAAGTTGTTTTTTCCTTGTCTCTTAGGCGTTTATGTGCTTTCTAAAGCTTTTCTTATGTCTTACATAAGTGAATGTGCATTTAATAGCTTTTCTGTTCTGCATATTGTAATCTGTTTTATTTGAGTGTCTAGTCTCCTCTCACTGCCTGTATTTATGAGAGTATTATTTCTCCATACTGTTAAAGAAACAGAAGTCCAAAATGCAGTCTTCCCTCTTTGGCAGCATATGACTCTGAAAATATATGATGCCATATATTCTTTTTTTTTAAATTTTCAAATACATTTCATTATTATGATTACTCATATTTCTCAAATGTTGAGGCTGTTGGGAAGTATAAATGCATTAGGATATAGACAGTAAGGGTTATGTTTTAGCCATAGTTAGGGAATGGTTTGTTCTAAACAAAATAACCATGTAGTCTGCCCTTCTTTGTTGTTTTTCAAAAATGAGACATCTCAGAACATACTTAGTGCTAAAATACACTGACAATAATTTAATCTGAGTTTTTCCTAAACTTAGCTCGGGTTGTGTCTGAGCCAGAGAATCATCATATGACCATCAGTTATCATTATCCTATTGTGTAGTGCTAAGTAATTGATAGTCCTTTTTTAGAGAAAGCCTAATAAGCCAGCCTTGACTCTTCTTTTGCCTTATTTTATCATTGGAATCTTAGTAACACAAATGAAAAATAACCTATAATGGCTAATATAATCAACAATCCATTTTTTTAAACAGGCATAGGCTTTTAAAGTTTATAAACTATTTCTTTTCATCTAATTAGCAACTTTTATGTGCTCTGTATAAGTATGATGCTGATAATTAATTTATTCAGCAAAAGTTTGGTGAGCCTCTCCCATCTAGTTAGGCTTCTGAAGTAGAAATGAGGATTTGTGGAAGGAAATACACAGAAAAATAAGGGGATTCCTCCATTAAGCAATTTAATAAAGGAACTGGTGATGTGATATAAAGTGTAGTAAGCTCTATAAGGTTCAAAAGATTGGGAAAGTCTAGTTGGAAGAATCAAGGAACATGGTGAAGAAGGCGAAGCCTAGTTGAATCATAGAAAGCAAAAGATGCCAGTAGACAGAAGTGATACAATATTTCTTTAATGTCAAAGGATGTGGAAACTTACTGTTTGGAAACAATTGCAAAATGAAAGACCATGCCTCTTGTTTCTAAATTGAGCTTGCACTTTCCAGCTTTCTCTAAGTATCTTCATAGGAATGTTTGGGTCTTCTGACATTGTTACTAAATAAATTGGTGGTTTCATTAAGTGTGAGTAGTTCTATTTTGCCTTCCTTCTGAGAGTCTATAACATCTCTGGCTCCCTCAACTTCACTGTTCTGGAAACTGGCTATTATTTATAAGTCTGCTCACTAGTCAAAAATAAATGGTGCAGAACACATCAAGACATTCCTGAATATACTCTTGAGTTAGCTTTACTATGACCTTGGGTGAATGAAGATCAAATTTTCAGCCTAGCACCTGTAACAAACTCAGGCTTTAGGATTCCTTATTATCTATTTCTATAGGAATCACCTGGCTGAATACCTTTGTTTTATAGGTAAGGTAATAAAAGCCAGGCAGATTAAATGGTATATTAAAGTTTCCATAATTAACCAGTAGCTGAATTAGTACTATTAACTTCAGACTGCTGGTTTTTAGTCCAAGGTTTCTTTCCTCAAAAGCACACTGAAGAGCCTTGAAGGATAGAAAGAAGTTTTGCAGATTGAAATGGGAGATATATTCTTGGCAAAAGGGACAATACAAGTAAAGACAAAGAAGTGGGAAGATACAATTGAGTAATGTGATTTTGGCAGGAACATAGATGTACGTTTAGAGAAATAGTTGAAGTTAGCGTTAAAGTTCATTTGAAGGTAGAATTTAAAATTTTATCCAGGAATTATTGGGAAAATAGCAGTATTTATTTAAAGAAATAGTTACATATATTTATTTAATTAAATGCTAATTATTAAATGTTAATCTTAAATTTTTATTTTATTCTCTGATTTTATATTCTTTAGACTTTGTTGGTTTCATTTTGAATAAATTACTTTGGAAACCATTTATTATAATAACAAAGGTTTTACTTTTTTCTTTTAAAAAGTTACACCTTATTCTACATGTTCTTTTTTAACAAGAACACAACATATTTAAACAAGATGTTGATGATGGGGATGAGGAGACGCAGTGGGACTCATCTTTGGCAACATCTAGTTTGTTAGGTGGTGATTTGGGGAATCAAAACATGTTGTATTAAAAAAAAATCCCCCAAGTTTAGTACAGGTAAATTTTTTTTTGATCTAGCTAACCCTTTGGGAAGACTGAAAGTAACAATCTGAGTATTTGTTCTTTACCATTTGCTGTAATATGTTGGAACATTTAAATGCCCTTCCTGAGATTCTTCCAGTTAGTTGAGGATTATAGGGTCTATCTCAGAGATTTGCAAGGCATATGTAAGCATTTCCTGTGAACATTCCTTGGAATAGGAGAAAGAAATCTGGCTGTAATGGAAAGCAGAGAAGGATAGTAGAAGAGAGTTACTGCCTATAATACTTGTTAGCAACTATTTAGGGTATGGAAATAAAAGAACAATACACATCTCAGTCAGAATCTGTCAGAAGAAGGAGAATGGTAGACCACCAATAGCAGCAGAGCAATTAAATTTGAATATGTTGAGCCCAACATAAATTTTTATAAATGTTTTCAAAAGAAGTTTGGTACCACCTAATTGCTGCAAATAAATTTTTCAAAGTAGAGAACCAACAGGAACTACACCAGAGGATGAATAAGGTAGTAGGTCAGGGGAAAAGATACTCACTTACTCATTCACAGATATTCATGTGCCTACTCTATTCTGAGCACTCTCCTAATCTTTGAGTGAAAACATGAAAAAGGTACATGCAGTCCCAGCACGCAGGATGCTTACAGAAACCTCAAATGTGCCTAAAATGGTATTAATCTCACTCTTTCCTACATGTGAAAAAGCTGTGATTAATTCCCTGGCGAGAGACAAACATCTGCTCAGGTTTATGCTATGTGGTAGAGATTTTAGCAGTCCACTGTAATAATCCATATAACATATTTGTAGTATTTAAAATTTTATCTTGGGAGATAAAATGAAATGTTAAATGCAAGAAAGAGTATAACTCAAAGATTTGTCTTAAGAGCATTTTCTCCTGAGTCCTTTTTCTTTTATACCATGTGCCTTCCTGATTTTGGAGCTGGGCAGCATTATTGATTATTTTTTATGTGAGATTAATGTCCTGATTTTAATTAGATGTGCCATTTTCTCCCAATTAGAGAGATGTCACAGTACCATTCATATATATTCCTAAAGGGAATTAAGGGGTTTATATCTTTGTCAAGGTCCTTTATTGTAGTCACTGTTAGTTATATTTAAAATATGCCACTAAATGTATTTTAAATGAAATATACATATACTTTTGTATTTAAACAAGTAAGATTTATGATGTGGTCATGCAATTATTTTTAAATTGCTTAATTTTTAGTCAATATTAGATATTGACCATTGAATATGGCATGTGTTTCAGTGAGCTCAAGGCTGACAGGTACCATCTATGTTGCTGAGACATTCCATTCCGTTATGTGTCTTGTACACTGATTTTATAAACAATAGTACTGTGACTTTTATGGCTGGATCTGAAACCAGTAACTGAGAAACAGAATTGTTTTTCAAGGCTAGGAACAAATTAAATATGGCTATTATAGCAATTGATTTACCTTGTCATAAATTTTAGGGTGTCTAAATCTGTGCCCTCCATTACCAAATACAAGAATGATGAGAGGCATTTTTGAAATCACTGAAAGAAGCAAAGTTTGCCTGCAGTGCAGTTCGAAAACAAAGGATAGCCCCAAAGTTTTCTACTGCTAGGATCCCTTTCGTTTGTGTAATGTAATGTACAGTTTAATTTACTGACTTGTACATTAGAATACAGGCAGGACACAGAGAGATTTTACTTTCAGGATTTAATGTTAGACAGCAGTCAGTGAGACATGGATCATCCTCTTAGCTTTCCAAGAAGTATCCTGATCAAATCAGTCCTTCAGAAGAAATCAGTCAGATTTCCAAAGAGATAATAAAAGAAGTAACAAAACTTGCTCCCCTTTTAGTCTGTGCTAGCTGAGTGATAATTTTATTAGGCCTTTAGTTGCTGGAACATTCTTTCTTTTTCTTTGCTATTTTCAAAAACATTTCTACAGATGTTTTAGAAAATTGCTGTATTTTAAATGTCAAATGTAACTAAAGTTTTTGTTCCCCTAGAGAATGTCTCTTTTCAGAGCATATTTGCTCTGAAACTGCCAAAGGGTTAGTTACATTAATATTCCTGATATAGCAGAAAATAATACTATTTCTCTTACCCAGTCCTAAAATTTCTAAACAAATATAGTCATCCAGATCATTCAGAGCAGTGAAGTGTCAATGACCTTCAGCAAAGCCTACCTGCGAAACAAGGTGGGAGGATTCTTTGTGGCCAGGGAGAACACAGTATGAGGAACCATCTCAATACAGTGTGTCAGAAAGAACCTTTTATAGGATTTGAGCTTTTCCTCAGTGACTGGAAGCAGGGGTTTACTCAGACTAGATACTATCAGAAAAAGGAAAAGTTCATGGTATTTTGTAAATGGTACAGTAACCTTGTTTTTATTCTATACTTAGACGAGGCTGTGAAGTGGTCTTATTCTGTTGTATGTCATCATGGTCTCAGAGTAACTTTGGTATTATGTGAGATTGTTTATGAGATCAGTCCTGGACATGAGAGACTGCTTGTTATCTTTCTCAGAAGGAATATACCTTGCATGGATTAAATAAAATTCTACCAGCCAGATGAAATTTCTTGTACTATTAAAAGTCTGTAATACTTGGGTTGTTACCTCTCTATATTTTAAAATTACTTACTGTACTGTGTCATGTATTAGTATGCTTATTGGTGATGATAAAAGTAATGATTACATGAGAATATTGCGAGAGAAAAGAGAAATTTGGAGAGTTAACACTTGGATCACATTATGGAGACTTAGACATTATACTGAGAACTTTCCACTTAATTCTGTAGCCAGAAGGTTCTGTCAGGGAACAGGCTTAACCATGTTTTGCTACAAGAAAAATATAATGTGAGAGGAGAAACTGTATCTTGAAGCAAGAACTTTGTCTCATTTCTCTGCCAGTGCTTAACACAGGGATCCAGCAGGAATAAATAATCCTAGTGAGCACAGAATGTAGGTAGGAAAGGTATTACAATAGCCCAGGTGAGAGAAGATAAGGACTGACCTCTGGTTATTGATCTCTCATTGAGACGGAGAGAAGTTCACTGAGACAGAATCTGTTGTCTTGATATAAGATTGGATGAGAAGGGTGTGAAGAATGGAAGCCTGGATGACTGGGAAGATGGCATGGCAGTCATAAAAAATAGGAAAACCTAGAGAAAGGATTTTATTACGGAAGGAAAGTACTGAATATATACATATATAGGTCCTCCCTCATTCATAAATGTAAATATATTCACTCATGAATATGTATATGTTTACACATATATGTTTATGAATAAGGGGGGTCCCCAAAACTGAAAAAATTGTGTATATATTCATGTTTAAACTTCAGTCACCTTCAAAGTACTCTTCATTTGATGCAATACACCTATGGAGACTTTTTCCCCACTGTTTGAAACAGTTTTTGAACTTATGATTTTGATGCATTTTAGTGCTTCTGCTGTTTTTTGTTGTGCCTCTATCACATCGGCAAAATGTTTCCCTTTAAGGACTTTTTTCATCCAGGAAACACAAAAGTCACTTGGGGCAAGGTTGGATGAATAGGGAAGGTGGGGCATGGGGGTCATGCCATTTTTGGTCAAGAACTGCTGAACCCTCAGCATGCTGTGGGCAAGTGTGTTCATATATCACCCATCATGAAATGAGCAAACGCTTGAATCTTTAAAAAAATTCACTGACGCCGAATACAGCTTTTTACCCCACCAGTTGGTACACTGATACGGATGGGTTCCTAGAACCTTGTGGGGGAGGCCTGTACTACAAGGGGTCTGCCTTCTAGAAGATAATATTTAGGGTTTTTTTTTGGGGGTCCCCATATATATATTTATGTATGTATGTATGTACATATGTACGTATTTATATATATTTATATATATTTATTTGATCACTTGAGTTTGAGATTCTGGCCAAAGGGTAGAGGTATTTCAATTTGTAGGATTGGAACTTGAAAAGTGTAGGAGAAGTTAGGTAAAAATTTAAATTCGGAGTGTGTGGAGGACAGAAATCTTTTATAATAGAGCTCATCCACCGGGAAAACTCAGAAGTGCCACATACTTCTTTTGGGAGCAAGTAAGACCCTCCCAGGAGGCTTCCTAAGCTCTCACAAAAGAGGGAGAGACATGTAAACTAATTTTCCTAAAGCTCTTCTTGAAGAGTTTTGTGTGTCTCTTGAGTGCTAAGATATAAAAATCCCTCAGCCTCAAAAAAAAAAAACAAAAACAAAAAAACCAGTCTCTAACCTCAGGTGGTAACTCTCATCTGTTCTAGTCACTGCCCTACGAGAAAGCAGCTGTCTGAGATCTGAGGGAAGAGTGGCAAGTGTTCTCGAAGACTTGGCTCTCAGTTCCTTATTTTGTCTCTTGCAGTTAGAGCTCACAAAAGGAGGGTTGTTTTTTTTTTGTGAGACTTGGAATCTATAGACTTTACTTTATAGAGATAAAGAGATCCTTAAACATGTTTCCCTTCTTTCCCCAGGAAAATATGGCCCTATGAATATAATAAGTGTTTCAAATAATTTTCCTCTGTATTACTCTAATGCGTATTATGGTTTTATTAATCTTTATTTTTTTACTTTTTATTTTATTTTTTTTCCTTGTATGAAGTTTTTAATATATGAGTTTTGTCAAATACATTGTACTTATCTTATTGGATACAACCATTAAAGATGTGTATTTTAATTATCCATTTGTCCTCTTATATTATTTTCATCATGTCATCAATATAAAAATCCTCCTCCTCATTGCCATCACTGGGAGGAGTACCAATTTTGTGAGGAAAGTTTGGGGAATAGAACTGAACCCCGTAGGTGGAAATTGTAGCTCAGTGTTAAAATTTTTTAGTTGAGTATGAGAAAGGACTTTCTAACAGAGCTGTGCGAAGGCAGAATGAGTTGCCTTAAATAAATGACTTCAGCTCTCTTTGATCCTCAGTTTTCTCTCCTGAAAAAAGTGAGAATCATTATACCACTCAGTCCATAAACTTGTTGCAATGCTTAAAGTGTTAATCTCACAAATTACTTGTTCCTGAAGTACTTGTTTGTCCCTGAATGTCCTTACCCTTCTTCTTTTTTTCCTTTTCTGAAGACACAGGCATCTTCCAAGAAACCGTCCCTGACTCTCTCAGAGAGGTTAGGTTTCCGCACCCTCTTAGCTCCTAGGGCCTGTGACTATCACTAGTACTCTGTGTGGAAATTGTCTGTCTGTGTTTCTATCTACCCCCATGAGATTGTGGACTTCTTAATGGCAGGGACTGTCTTAATCATCTCGGTGCCTTTAGCACCCATTACTTTACTTTTTATTTTAAATCCTTATAAATACATAGAAAGTTGAAAAATAGTACAGAAAGATTCCTTGTATCTTCACCCAGTATCCCCTGTGGTTACATAAATGTAATATAGCATACTATCAAAAGCAGGAAATTGACATTACTGTATGCATGTTCTGTGCCATTTTATCACTTGTGTAGATTTATATAACAACCACCATATTTAAGATTCAGGATCATTGCACCACGACAGAGTTCTCCTTTTGTGCTGCCTTTTAATAGTCACAACCACTCCCTTCTTCCCCCACCTTTCTTAACTCTGGGAAACCACTGTCTGTTTTCCATATCTATAATTTTGTATATAATTTTATGTAAATGGCGTTATATAGTATGTGAGCTTTTGAGATTGGCTTGGTTCACCCAGCATGACACCCTAGACATCCATGCAAGTAGTTGTGTCTAGTCAGTAATTTATTCCTTTTTATACTGAGTAGATTTCCACGATATGAATGTTCCACCATTTATTTGACCACATATGTTGAGAGACATTTTGGAGTTTCCACGTTTTGGCTATTACAAGTAAAACTGCTATGAATACATGTGAAGAAGATCTTGTGTAGGTGTACATTTTTATTTCTCTGGAATTAGTGCCCAGTAGTGCAATTTCTAGATTTTATGATAACTGTATGTTTAGTTTTTAAAGAAACTGCCAAACTGATCACCAGAGCAGTAGTGCCATTTCGGATGATCATTAACACTGTATGAGAGATCCAGTTTCTCTGCATCCTCACCAGCATAGTGTTGTTATCATTTTTTTTTTTTATTTTAGCTGTTCTGCTATGTATGTAGTGGTAGTTCATTGTAGTTTTAATTTATATATCCCTAATGGCTAAAATTATGTTGACACCTTTTTGTGTGTTTGCCATTCCATTCAAATGTCTCTAAATGTCTTTTTTCCCACTTTAAAATTAGACTATTTTTCTACTCTTGCACTTTGAGTTTTTATATATATATATTTTTTATATATTCTCAATATGAGTCCTTTTTTGGTATGTGGTTTGGAAGTACATTCCTCACTAGCTTGTCTTTTCAGAGTCTTTCACAGAGCAAAATATTTTAATTTTGATGATGTCCGACATACTGATTTTCTTTTATGGGTTGTGCTTTTTGTGTTATGTTCAAACTCTTTACCAAGCCGAAGATACTGAAAAGTTTTTTCTTTTCTTCTAAAATGTTTATAGCTTTACATTTTACATTTAAGTCTATGATCTATTTTGAGTTCATTTTTATGTGAGATATGAAGTTTAAGTCAAAATTCATTATTTTCCTACGAATATACAATTGCTTTGCACCATTTGTTTAAAAGACTGTCCTTTTCCTATTGAATTGCTTTTGTATCTTTGTCAAATATCAGTTGATGGTACTTGTGTGGATCAACTTCTAGGTTCTATTCCATTGATCTTTGTGTCTGTTCCTACACCAATACCACACTGTCTTGAATAATAGAGCTATTTTATAAGTCTTAAATTGACTACTGTGATTCCTACTACTTTTACTACTCCTACTACTATTATTAGTACTTTTCAAAATTGTATATTTCTAGTTCCTTCACCTTTCTACATACTTTTTGAATAAGCTTGTCTGTATTTTTAAATAATTTTTGCCAGGAAATATGATATACTTAAATATCATTTTGGGGTGGATTAATATTTCTAGTGTGTTGAGTCTTCAATCCATGATGAGGTATATTTCACCATTAATTTGAAACTACTTTGGTCTTAATCAGTAAATTCTGGTTTTCAGAATACAAGTTCTTCATATGCTTTCTTAGATTTATTAAGCATTTCATTTTTTGGAGTGATTAAAAATGGCATTTTAAATTTGTTTCCTTGTGTTCATTGCTGGTGTTTAGAAATACAGTTGAGTTTTGTATATGTATCTTTTTATCTTGTGAATTTATTAAATTCACTCATTCTGGGAGTTTTTCTGTAGATTGCATTCATTGACTATGTGTACCATCATGTCATCTGCAAATAAGAACAATTTTCTTACTTTTGATCTACATGTCTTTTATTTCATTTTCTTGTATTACGCTGCTTGGGAGAACTTTCATTAGTTTGTTGAATAAAAATGGTGAGAGTGGGCATTCTTGCCATGTTACTGGTCTAAGGGGGGAAACATTCAGTCTTTTACTATTAAGTAAAAGTTACCTGTAGACATTTGAGAGATGCTTTTTATCAAGTTGAAGACTTTCTCTATTCCTAGGGTGCTGAGAGATTGTATCATGAATGTATTTTGGATTTTGTGTTAAATGCTTCTGCTATATGAATATATGTGAACATGTGATTTTTGGTTGCATTAATTGGTTCGTGAATAATGAATCAGTCTTGTTGCCCTAAACTTCTCTTGGTCATGGTGTATGATTTTTTTATATATTTTTGAATTCTATTCAGTCATATTTTTGTTAAGGATTGTTTACATCTATATTCATTAGGGATAATGGGCTATATTTTTATTTCTTTGTACTATCTTTGTTTGATTTTGTGTTAGAGTAATTCTGGCCTCACAAATGAGTTGGAATGTGTTCTTTCCTCTTCTGTTTTCTGCAAGAGATTGTATAGAAATGGTGTCAGTTCTGTAAATGTTTGATTACCCTCTCCAGTGAAACTGTCTGGGCCTGGAGAGTTCTTACTTGGGAGTTCTTAAATTGTTTTAGACATATTCAGATGATCTCCGTTATTTTCAATGAGTTTTGAGTTTGTGGTTTTGAGGAATTAGTCTAATTCTTCTCAGTTGTCAAATTTATAATTGTAAAGTTGTTCGGAGTATTCCCTTATTATCTTTTTTATGGCTGGAGGATCTGTAATGATACCCCGTTTCATTCCTTAATTTGTGTCTTACCTGTTTTTTTTAATCAACCTTAGTGGTTTGTTAATTTTATTGACCTTCTCGAAGAACCAACTTTTTGTTTCCTTAATTATCTCTAATTTTCTATGTTCGATTTTAATAGTGTATGCTCTTTTTTCTGTTTACTTTCAGTATATTTTGGTCTTTTTTTTCCCCCAAGTTGTCTAAGGTGGAAGTTCAGCTAAACAATTTGAGATTTATTGCTTTTATCATTGCTTTACCTGTGTCCTACAACTTTTTAAAAAAATTATTAAATTTATTGGGGTGACATTGGTTAATAATTATATAGGTTTTAGGTGTAAAGTTCTATAATACATCATCTGCATGTTGTGTTGTATGTTCAGCATCCCAAGTCAAGTCTCCTTCCATCACCACTTATCCCTATTATACCTTCTTCTACCTCCCCCCTTCCCCAATCCCTCTAGTAATCACCATATGGTTATCTATATCTATGAGGTTTTTTCTTTGTGTAATCCCTTCACTTACTCACTCAGCCCTTCCCAATGTCCCTCCCCTCTGACAGTTGTCAGTCAGTTCCCTGTATCTATGAGTCTGTTTCTATTTTGTTTGTTAATTTCCTTTATTCATTTGATTCCACATATAAGTGAAATTATATGGTACTTGTCTTACTCTGATTTATTTCAGTTAGCATAATACTCTCCAGGTACATACATACTGTTGCAAAAGATAAAATTTCCTTCTTTTTTAAAGCTGAGTACTATTTCATTCTGTAAATGTACCACAGCTTTTTTATCTACGTATCTACTAATGGGCACTTGGGCTGTTTCCAAATCTTGGCTATCGTAAATAACACTGTAGTGAACAGAGGGTTGCGTATATTTTTTCAAATTAGTATTTCGGGTTTCTTTAGATATAATCTCAGAAGTGAAATTGTTGGGTCATAAGGCAGATCCATTTTTACTTTTTGAGGTAACTCCACACTGCTGTCCATAGTGGGTATAACAATCTGCAGTCCCACAAACAGTGCAGGAGGGTTCCCTTTTCCCCATATCTTTGCCAACACTTGTTTGTTGAATTGTGGTTGATAAATAGCCATTCTATTAGGTGTAAGGTGGTAATCTTATTGTGGTTTTAATTTCCATTTATTTGATGACCAGTGGCATTGAGCATCTTTTCATGTCTTTTGGCCATCTGTATGCCCTTTTTGGACAAGTGTCATCAAGTCTTTTGCCTATTTTTTTTAATTGGATTGTTTGGGTTTCTTTGGTGTTGTTTTATAAGTTCTTTATAAATTTTGAATATTAACCCTTTATCGGGTGTATCATTGACGACTATGTTCTCCCATTCAGTGGGTTGTTGTTTCATTTTCTTGATGGTTTCCTCTGTTGTTCAAAACCTTTTTAATTTTATATAATCCATTTGTTTATTTTTTTGTTTCCCTTGCTCAAGGAGATATATTAGAAAAAACTACTGCTATGAGAAATATCTGAGATTTTACTGCCTGCTTTCTTCTAAGATTTTTATGATTTGGAGTCTAACATTTAAGTCTTCAATTCATTTTGAATTTATTCTTGGTTTTGGTGTATGAAGGTGGTCTAGTTTCAATTTTTGCATGTATCTGTCCAATTTTCCCAATGCTATTAATTGAATAGACTATCTTTAACTCACTATATGTTTTTGCTTCCTTTGTCAAATATTAATTGACTATGAAGGTGTAGGTTTATTTCTGGGCTCTCTGTTCAGTTTCATTAATAGACAGGGTCAAGCAGAAGTCATGCCTGTTTGAGTGTGGATGGTAGGGTAATAATATGGGTGCAGTCATTTTATAGTTTTAATTTGAACATTTCACTGAAAGTGTCATAAGATGTGCTTGAGTATAATATTGTTATATTTCAGAATTACATGCCTATGATTTTGTAATAAAAAAGGCTATTATTTGTGCCAGACCCTGTATGTCTGTTTTTATGCCAGTACCACGCTGTTTTTTATTACTGTGGCCTTGTACTATAGTTTGATATTTGGTAATGTGGTTACTCCAACTTTGTTCTTCTTTCTCAAGATTGATGTGGTTATTCGGGGTCTTTTGTTCCTTTTACTTGTGTGGTTCCATATAAATTTTTGGAATATTTATTCTATTTCTGTGAAATATGCCATTGGTATCTTGATAGGAATTGTGTTGAATCTGTTGATTACTTAGGGTAGTATGGGCATTTTAATAATGGTTGTTATTCCTATCCATTGAACACGGTATATGCTTCCACTTTTTTGTATCCTCTTCAGTTTCTTTCTTCAGTGTCTTATATTTTCCAAGTACAGATATTTAAAATTTTTGGTTAAATTTATTCCTAGGTATTTTTTTAAATCCTCACCTGAGGATACATTTATTGCTTCAGAGAGAGAGAGAGACAGAGAGAAGGAGGGAGAGAGAGATGTGAGAAACATCAATTGTTGTCTCCCATACATGGCCTAACCAAGGATTGAACCCACAACCGTTTGGTGTACAAGACAAGGCTCCAACCAGCTGAGCCATTCGTTGTATTACATATACAATGTATTTTTAGATCTGGTTTGCTAATATTTTGTTGAGAATTTTAGAATCTATGCTCATTAGAAATATTGGCCTATAATTTTCTTTCTTTGTTGTGCCCTTACCTTGTTTTGGAATTAGGATAATAGCGGTCTTGTGAAAAGATCTTGGAAGTCTTTTCTCCTCTTGAATTTTTTGGAATAGTTTGAGAAGGATTGGTGATATTTCTTCTTTGAATGATTGGTAAAATTCTCCTGTGAAGCCATCTAGTCCAGGGCTTTTGTGTGCCAGGAGTTTTTTTTATTATTGCTTCAGTTTCATTCATTGTTATCAGTCTATTCAGGTTTTCTGCTTCTTCCTGTTTCATTTTTGGAAGAGTATATGTTTCTAAAATTTATTCATTTTGCCCAGGTTGACCAATTTCTTGGCATATAGTTGTTCATTGTAATTTCATACAATACCTTGTATTTCTGTGATATCAGTTGTTATTTCACCTCTTTCATTTCAGATTTCATTTGAGTCCTCTCCTTTTATTTTTTTTTTTTTGGTGAGTCTGATTAAAGGTTTGTCAGTCTTGTTTATCTTATCAGAGAACAAGCTCCTGACTTCGTTGAACTTCTGTATTGCTTTTTTTTAGTGTCTATATCATTGACTTTTACTCTGTATCATTGACTTCTACTCTGATCTAGATTATTTCCCTCCTACTTGCTCTGATCTTTGTTGTTTTTCTAGTTCTTTTAGTTGTAGTGTTAGAATGTTTATTTTTTTGCTTCTTGAGGAAGGTCTGTAATGTTATGACCTTCCCTCAGGAAAGCTTTCTCAGTCTGCCATAGATTTTGGGTAGCTGTGTGTTTATTTTCATTTGTTTTTAGGAATTTTTTAATTTCTTGATCTCATTGGTTACCCATTCATTATTTAATAACATGCTATTTAGTCTCCAAGTATTTGAATGTTTTTGAGTGTTTTTTATTGAGGTTGATTTCTATTGGGTTGGCCAGAAATTTCATTTGGTTTCAAAGTAAACATAAAAGACCTTTTTCATTCTCACCAATAACTTTATTGAACAACCTATTCACCATTTTCAGGCATGGTGAATAGACCTCTGCCATCTTTTAGGCATCTTCATAATTCCATCTTCCCGAAACTTTTTTTCTTTCTAACAAACTGTTCTAGGTACCTTTTGCAGTCTTCCAGGAAGTTTAAATTTTTTCTATTCAGAAAATTTTGTAAAGACCAAAATAAATGGAAATCCTCAGGTTCAGTGTCTGGTGAATACGGTGGATGAATCAGAACTTCCCAGCTAAGCTATAACAGCATTTGCCTGGTCATCAAAAAACATTCAGTCTTGCATCATCCTGATGGAAGATTATGTTTTCTGTTGATATTATGGACACTTTTTGTCAGTGCTCCTTTTAGTTGGTTTAATTGGGAGCAGTACTTATTGTAATTAATCATGGTTTCCTGGAAAGAGCTTTCAATCCCACCATATACACAACATTATACCTTCTTTGGATGAAGACCAGCCTTTGGTGTGGTTGGTGGTAGTTCATTTCACTTGCCCCACAGTCTCTTCCCTTCCACATTATTGTAAAGTATCCACTTTTCATCACCAGTCACAATTTGTTTTAAAAATGGAACATTTTTGTTATATTTAAGTAGAGAATCACATGTGGAGATACATTAAAGAAGATTTTTGGGTTTTTTCTTTTTTTTTTGCTTAACTTATGTGGAACCCAAACATCAAAGCAATTAACATAACGAAGCTGGTGCAAATGATTTTCAACACTTCATTTGGATATTTTTAATATGTTGGCTATCTCCCACATATGATATAATGTTGATTGTTCTCAGTTAATGTCTCAGTTTAATCACTATCAACCTCAACTGGTCTACCCAACCGTGGAGCATCATCCATCAAGAAATCTCTAACACAAAACTTAACAAACCACTTTTGACATGTTCAATCAGTTGCAGCACCTTCTTCATACACTGCACAAATCTTTTGTTGCATTTCAGTTGTGTTTTTATCTTTCTTGAAATAATAAAGCATAATATGCCAAAAATATTGTGCATTTTCTTCCACTTTAATATTAAAATGACTACACAAAAATTCAATTTTGATAAGTTTTTTAAAAATGTACACTGATATGATGGCTGTCACAATACAATCTCACAAAATGGTGTCGCATGAAATTAAAGGAATTCATCATCACCAAGCCCTTATTATATGAAATGTTAAAGGGATTTATCTAAGAAAAAGAAAATAAAAAATATGAACAGTAAAATGGCAGCAAATTCACAATTATTACCAACCACACCTAAAACAAAAACAAAAGCAAACTAAGCAAACAACAGAACAAGAACAGAACCACAGAAATGGAGATCACATGGAAGGTTATCAACAGGGGAGTGGGAGGGGGAGAGATGGGGAAAAGGTATAGAGAATAGGTAGCACAGATGGTAGGTAGAAAATAGAAAGGGGGAGGGTAAGAATAGTATAGGAAATGTAGAAGCCAAAGAACTTATATGTATGACCCATGGACATGAGCTAAAGGGGGGGAATGTGGGTGGGAGAGGGTGTGCAGGGTGGAGGGGAGTGAAAGGAGAAAATGGGACAACTGTAATAGAATAATCAATAAAAGATATTTTTAAAAAAGACATCTAAGCCCTACTAGCAACATCTTATGGAAAAAAACGAATGAATGTTTTGTCCATCCCAATAATTTCAAACCATTCTGATCTGTGAAAATGCTTGATATGCTTTCAGTTTTCTTGAATTTGTTAAGGCTTGTTTTGTGGCGTAACATGTCTATTTTGGGGAATGATCCATTTGCACTTAAGAATGTATATGAGTATACTTCTTTGGGGTGAAATGTTCCATAAATATCAATTAAACCATTTGATCTAGTGTGTTGTTTAATGCTACTATATCTGTCTTGGGTTTTTTTGTCTGGAAGATTTGTCCATTGTTGACAGTGGGGTGTTAAAATCCCCTTTTATGACAGTATTAATGTCAATATCTCCCTTAAAGTCCACCAGGATTTTTTAAAATATATATTTAGGTGCTCCTGTATTGGATGCATACATATTTACAAGTCTTATATCTTCTTATTGGATTGAACCTTAAGAATTATATAATGATTCTCTTCATCTTCTTTTATGGCCTTCAATTTGAAGTATATTTTGTCAGATATAAGTATTGCTACAGCAGAGATGTATATGGTTATAAAGAAGTTTATATAGTGAGAAAGCAATGACTGTTTATTCTTCACAGTGATTGGTTATGATAATAAGAATTTTCACTGGTTGCCTTGTATCAACCTTGTGAAACAGTTGAAATTTTACTTAATGATTTCCAAAGGCATAGGCAGGAAATGGCCCAGGTCAAACTAGCCTTGTGAAATGGCTGAATTAAGCTTTGATTAAAATAGTAAACTGGTTTTGTCTGCTCAGGGAATGTATATTTAACTATATATTAAACAATATATATTTAACAATATATTTAAATTTGTGTAGTCTACTAAGTGTAGAGATCTTATTTTACTTTATGTCCCTTCCTCTCCCCCATTTATAAGTATTTTAAACATTTCCTATTCATACTTTAAGAACCACAGAAGATTAGAGCCAGACAAGGGTGGAATCCTAGGCTTCCGAATTGGTCTTTTCTGATAACCATGGGGCCTGGGACTGCAGTTTTTCCCATGGTGTTTTGCAAATTATTTTGTACAAATTTTGGATATTACTGGGCTTCCTCTTTCCTGGTAACACCTTTGGCTGGGTGCAAGTTTTACTGGAGATTCTATTGCTTTTCCTTTCACCTGTGCTTTTGGTACTTCTGGGTGCTGGCTTCTCCATCACCTAAGCAAGGATTCATTAGGCAAAAAGAAAACCCAGGAATTCACTTCCATGTTTTTCCTCAGGTTTAAAGGTCCCTACCTGGTCTGTCTTACTGGCTTCACCTTTTGGGTTTATGTTTGTTTTATATGTGATATCCAGGGATTTTAGCTGCACTTCACAGGAGAAGAGGTGAAAAGTCTATCCGTTCTATCCTGTGCTGGTACTGGCAGTGCCTTTTCTATTAAATTTTAATTACAGTATGTTGTTTCTGCTCTGTGAAAGTCATGTATAAAGAAGTCACAGTTCATATCAAGAAAAGTAAGAAAGCAGTTATTCTAAGGGTGGTTATGTTTAGTAGAAGAAAAAAATTCATATCAACATAATGAACAGAGGAAGAAAAGTTCTCTAAGACACATATCCATCAAGAGATATGGATGCTTATAAACAGAAGTGGTTGTTACTTTAGGTAGGATTGGGAAAAGCTTTTAGAAAATGGGTTTGAAATGTAAGGAAGTGGAAGGAGGCATTTTAAGTGGCAGAAATAAAATGAATAACATTCTTTGCCTTTCTAGGGGTAAACTCAGATGCCACCTATTCAGTCAGCTTGATAAATGTGTGCCCCTTGGCAATAGCAGGCAGAGCTGTTGTTTATTTCACAAGGTTTTCTTTCTCTCCTTCTCATGCTCAGGTCTGTGACAGAGATCCTGATATGATGGTCTTGGAGTGAAGAAGGGTTGTCATTGTTTTTGTTTTTTAAGATTCTTAAATGCTTGCAGTATGTGTCCAGGCCTAGCAGATGTTATAGCTTCACCTTTAGATGAAAACAGTAACTTAATTCATTTTAAATCAGTAAGCAGTTATTTAGAGTCTACTGTGTGCTGGGGAGTGTTAGAGAAGGTGAACATTTGACATCTTTTAAAAAGGTCAGGTTCACCCTGGTCAGTGTGGCTCAGTTGATTGGAGCATCATCCCATAACTGAATTAGGTTCAGTCCCCCATCCAGGTGCATACGATCCTTGGGCTGGGTGTGTACAAGGGTCAACCAGTTGATGTTTTTCTCTCACACTGATGTTTCTTTCTATCCCTTCCTGAGGATTAAAAAAAAAAAAAAACCCAAAACTCAGGTTCTAGGTATTGTGACAAATACTTTTACTTAAATTATTTCAAAAAACTAAGAATTTATTAGGAGGGACAATTTAATACAAAATTGATTATTTTAAATGCCATATAAAGAGAGTTATAAAATTAAAGGATAGCATTGATTCCAGACAAGGGGGAGTAAGGATAGATGTGTGAGTAATTGAATTATAAGAATTAACATTAAGAAATTTCTTAAATATGAGCCATTTTGCTTTAGTCCATTCAGGCAGCTTATAACAGAATACCATATAATTGGGTGGCTTACAAATAATAGAAACTTATTTCTGGAGGCTGGGAAGTCCCAAGATTAAAAGTACCAACAGATTCAATGTCTGGTGAGGGCCAACTTTGTGGTTCTCAGAGAGCTCTCTGACATTTCTTTTATAAGGGCACTCATCCTATTCATGAGGGCTCTACCTTATGACCTGATCACTTCCCAAAGGCCCCACCGTCAAACCATCACCCTGGGGGAATAGGTTTCAACATATGAAAATTTACACAGTCCAGACCTGCATAAAAGAAGAAATCGAGGCTCATAGAAGAGTGGTCACTTTCCCAAGGCTGTAGGGCTTAAGGAAGATCTAAGGGTAAACACAGTTCCTCTGGCACCCAGTGAGTATTATTTCTACGGACCTTCAGAGAGAACTTATTTCTTTGAGAAGGACTCTGATGGCTGGTTTAGCTTATATAACGATTCCTATCTGTAAGTTTCTTTACCCAGGACTGTGAATAGAATTTGGCCCTGGTAAAACTCATAGGGAGGAAAGTACATACTTCTTGATTGAGGAATTGTTTTGTGTAAAGATTTGAACCAAAACATTATGAGATAGCTAAATAGAGTTTTGTTGGGTAATATCTATGCCAAGTGCCTGGGGTCATCACCCTATTAAATATTTTCTAAACTATTTTCATAAACATCTATGGCTAAATTAGTGGGAGCAGTGTAATAATTTAAAAAACAGGATCTTTGTTTACTATGATATTCTAAAGATCATTCTATTTAGTTTTTTGTAGCTTTTTTCCCCCGTTTAGCATAGAACATGGTTCTTTAAAAAAAAATTTTTTTTTAATAGGGGACCTCTTATTTTGTAGTGAACAATGTAGGATTACTTTTAAATTTAAAGTATCTCCTTATACTGAACTGAGCCAGGAATGTTATTGATAGAGAAGTGGCAAACAGATTTTTATTTGGACCAATCAATGTTCTAGAAATATGTGAACACCAATAAACCACATTAGTAATCTTCCAAAATTCATTTCTATGTCAGATTAACTGGTTTGAAAAGTTATGCATACTTTCTTTTGCAAATTGAACTGGATATGATGATTTACAGGCTCGTTTTCCTTGGTGATAGGGTTTCAATAGTTCTGACAACAAAGTCACTGAGGAGGCTAGGAACGGAAAGACATGAGACCCAATCTGGTTCTGTTTGTGTGACATTAAACAAATAATTTCTTTATTAAATACCCACTGTTATCTGAAAAGCGAAGAAATCAAAGTAAATGACAATCCAGATGTATTTTAATTCAGAAATCTGTATTAAAATAAGTAAAACTAAGACGTCACAAGTTTTTCAAATTTAAAAGCATGCCTTTGTAACCTGTGGCCTGCATGTCACGTTTTTGATATAGTACTCACTCTCACAACATCCTGAGTCTTCTTAATGCTGTGTTGGTTCTGCTCTCTTTACCTAATGTTCTTTATCTGCTAATTCTCTTAAAACCTATGATTTCAAAAGGAGTACAGAGTTTTTGCATGGTAATTTTTTTTATTGTCTTATTTATAATTGATGCAGTGTCTGTGTATTTAACACCTACAGTCTATCTTCCCTTTTAAATGCTTTCATTTTTTTTTGCAAGATTGAAATATATGCTACTTTAAAAAGATATGATGATAAATGTATGCTAGAAAGAATATTTTATTTCTTATGCATTTATTACAAATATTAGGGGAAAATAATTTTTTCTTAAAATATATGAAAAATAGATTTGGAATTACATATTTTTAGTAATTTGAGCTGCCTATATTAAAAAAATGAAATCTGCCTTCTCATTAACACTATTGTTGTGTTATTTTTTTTGAAAAAAGTATAACTTTGGTTTCTTTATTTTTTGGTTCCCTTTTTTATTATACCTCCCTACCCTGTCTCTTTCTACACAGGGTGGGTATTCTGCTCCCTCCTTCTCTCCTTGGCAGGGCTCCTTCCAGGGGATCCCACGGACTGTTCCACCGCACCGCAGACAGAGTGAGTCTGTGTCTCTCACTCCTATCCTGCTCTGTCTTCCCCTTCATGGTATTTCCCTTCTGCATGATCTGTCCCTTCCCAGTACCTCCTCTCCTGTTCAGTGACCTGCAGGCACGAGCTAAACCAGCACTCCTGGGCTCCTCTCCATTAACACCTCTGATTGCATGTAATAGACTTCCACCTAGAGCCTTAGGAGAACTATCTGAAGTTAATTTCATTCTAAAGTTGTTGAAACCTATTGCCAGTGACCCTATACCTACTGACATGCGTCTGTCTCTAATGCATTTTTTTCATGACCTTGAGATATGTGAATAAAAATTGTTTTTACCTAGTTATGTTAAAAATTGTACACTATCAGCAGTGGTATAACGAGCAGATACATTCCACTGGAACAGGTTTATTTATTAGGGAACAGGTTTATTGCACATTTCTTTTAAGTATTTCCTAATCAAAAGGCTTTTATTATGCCATCGTCTCCTAAAATAAAAATCTTTTAAAACATTTTTCAGGGGTGTTTTTTAACAATATGTCCTTGTAATTCATCAGCTGCTTTATAAGTACAGAAAAAATGGCTTTTGAATATGCATGGTTTACTAACATTTCTCATGATTTAGTAATTGTTTGATTTTTTAAAATCTGTTTACATTAAAAAGGATTGTTTATTTTATATTATGTACCTGAGTATATCTGGTAAGTTGACTATATTTTATCTTTTTTGAAAAGTCACCCCAAAAAGCTAATGTTAATGAAAAAGAAATATAAATATGGTCAGAGTCACTTTTACATCTTCTCCATAGATTTACCCTTATTCGTGATTCATATCAAATTTTTCATAAATTTTTCTTATCTATGTGATGTATCAAAGGCCCAAAGGGGGAATTTTAAGCAGCTAAGTGATTTATTAAATAAAATTTTATTTTTTTAAATTAACCAAAATGATTAGGTATCAACATGAATTTGAGATAATGTTTGAAGTTTATTTTTTGGCTATTATGCCTCTCCTTCCCTTTTGCACTGTTTGTTTTAAAGATAAATAGAATAGAGGGTTTGTATCGGTTTTTATATCAAGTTATTTACTAGCAGGTTAATTTGTTTAGGGGTACAGTGAGAAGAGGAATTTATCTTCTCCTTTTCCATCTCCCATCATTTCTGTAAACTTTCCTTATTTACCTCTCTTGTCTTCAAGTAAGTTTCTTTCTTTTCTCCTCTATTTAAAGATTTCTGGCATATAAGGAATTATGCTAAATTGCTAATGGTCTAATCTGAATTTCAAGTGCAGTTATAACAAATGATAATGTATTTTGGGCTTGTAGCCAATAAACAGCCTGGTTGACAGGTTTAGCTCAGATTAACACACCTACCTTGAATTTACTGAAGCTTGCTTTTAGTGCCTATTCTTTTTCCCCACCATTCTTTTTCCCCATTCTCCTGCCCCTCAGCTAGCTGTAATATGGACTTGAAGTTTAAGGTTAATTATTCTTTATTGCAGATAGTTTTAGATTTATTTTTGAAACATGTTTCTCAGAAACATTCATTCACTAGTTTCTTATTTGTGTAGCTTTAGAATTTTCTTGTTCCTTTCCTGAGTTATTGGCTCTTTATTTTCAAATGCTTCTTCCTCCTTTCCTCTTGGCTTTAGAGCTTCTCTTTCATTTCCAACTGTGAAGCAGCACTGTCTTGCAAGTCTACTATCAAGATCTGTGTTTCTAGTTTTTCTAGATCAAATCTTCTTTCTTTGCATCTCCAAGTTAGTAAAAAGAAAGTTTTGGTTCTCCAGAGTTTGGATATATAAGCTGTCTAGGAGAAGATACATATATATTAGAGTTTTTTCCTAGGTAAGTTCTCATGGCTAATACAGCTTAGAGCACTGGGCCTGGGACGTGATCATTGAGACTTAAATAGAACCCTGTTTGTGGAAAGTGGTGACTAGATGACTTGTTCTTAGCTTTTTGACAGCTGAGCTTTTAAAAGGTTCCTTTAAAGAAGAAATATGTTCTAAACTACTAAGCTATTTTGAATTTACCCTGAGGACAGCTGAAGCATGTACTAACAAAATCATTATTTTTTATTTTTTAATAATAAAATATAGAGCAAGAAAAGGATATGGAATTGTGGAAGTAAATCCACTAGTTTTTCAGATCTCTCTGTCCTTCACTAAATATATTCAGTGAAATAGTATTTGTTTCCACATTTAGTTAATATGTGATTTCTAGTTCTGATTTTTTAGAGAATTTAATTCTGTAAGTGATGGTAGATAGTTGAGAGAGTTTACCTGCATTATAATCTGTTCCATTAATACATTCTTTCTGATGCCCTCTTGAACATCCACTAAAGTGAACTGCCTTTAATTCTAAATGCAGAAGCCAGGTAGGGTTACCTATTAGTCATTAGTAAGGCCATCTGCTACTTGGCTTTTTATTATTATTTTTTTAATGTATAAAATTAGTAGACATCCCGCCATAAAAAGGATAGCCTGGTATCAGTATGCGAAGTGAAAAAACTAATGTTTGCAGGGGGTATTTAGCTCTGGTCACTCCAGGAAGCTCCAGTAGCCCGGCATGCCCTTTGCTGAATCTAAGAATAACTCTACAAAAATGGAGATAAGGAAAATCCTAGTCTTCAAGTACTTTTTCTCTCTCAGGACATTTGACTTGCATTTCTTTTCTTTAGTGTATCACTATTGTCAACTTGAGGATGTTTGTTCTCCAATTTCAAAATAAATTTTTCTCTGGATTAGCAGAAAACATCTACGTGTAGTGGTTCTTCCTATATATTGTCAGTAGGCACTTCAGCCTTTGTCCAAAATGACTTAACTGGCATTGGTTTAGTCTTTCTAATTACCAACTGTGTAAAATTAGAAAAAATAACCTACTCAATAGAAGTAAAAAGCCTTAATGGTAATCTCAAATAGCATTTCTTTTTTTTAAATTAAATACTTTCGAATTTCATTGTTCTTCAAGT
This sequence comes from Anoura caudifer, assembly GCA_004027475.1. Classification (NCBI taxonomy): domain Eukaryota; kingdom Metazoa; phylum Chordata; class Mammalia; order Chiroptera; family Phyllostomidae; genus Anoura; species Anoura caudifer. The sequence goes on from PVKU01003793.1 coordinate 117,597, forward strand.
ACAGTTTTCTACATTTCTTGACAGAGCATACGCTTCTAGGAATTCTTGACTTTTTAAAAAATTTATTTAGAGACAATACCAACTTCTTACCATGCCTAGAATGACTTAAAATTTCCTGTTTTTAGAAATCTTACCTACCTTTACCTTAATATGTGAATAACATAGGTGGGAAGAAAATAATTGTTTTGAAACACCAAAAATAACATAAATGCATATTTGTCTCAATAGCCATATGTCTTAATGGCCCAGCAGGCTTTTGTAATGTTGCCTTATTTCAAAATTTATATTATAATAACTAATGGTATTGCCAGAATTATATTAAGATGGTGATTATACTGTCTTATATCCTCCTGCTTCTCTATAACCTTCAGGTTGTTTCACAAGCCTTTTTGAAAAGCAACACTTAGATTATAACCTGTATGTATTTATTGAATAAAGCTATGCATTTGAAACTCAACACCATTTGTGTGTATATTTAACATTCAGACAAAAGATTCATGAAATAATACTTTCTCTTAGGACATATACTTGCATATTTTATTCTAATTTTTTGTTTTGCTTTTTTTTCCACATAGTATCATTATGTGAATGTTTTTCATATGAGGGAGGACCTCCCCAAAGTGGAATTTACTTATAAAAAATCATATAATTATTCTTACATGTTTAAACTTCAGTCACTTTCAAAGCACTCTCCATTTGATGCAGTACACCTATTGAGACATTTTTTCCACTGCTCAAAACAGTTTTTGAACTCACCAATTTTGATGCCTTTTAGTGCTTCTGCCTTTTCTTGTTTCTACTCTTCCACATCGGCAAAACATTTCCTTTTGAGGACTTTCTTTTATTGGAAAACAAAAATGTCCCTTGGGGTGAGATTGAATGAATAGGGTGGGTGGGGCATGCAGTTGTGCCATTTTTGGTCCATAACTGCTGAACACTCAGCACAGTGCAGACAGGTACACTTGTAAATCACCCGTCATGAAATGGAAAAATGTGTTGAAATATAGTCCTCAAAACAATTTCACTGAAGCTGAACACAGCCTCTTACAACAATGCCAAATGGTACGCTGATACAGATGGGTTCCTAGAACACTAATCTAGCAGGGGGAAGCCTGTACTGTAAGGGGCCCACCCTCCAGAAGATCATTCTGGTTTTTGGGGGTCCCCCTAATAGAGTAAATATTTCTTAAAAACATAATTTTAATAGCTTCATATTACATTATCATGTGGATATACTCTAATTTATTTCATGTTTCCCCTGTTGTTGGGCATTGGTATTGTTTCTGTTTTTCCCTATTAAATAAAGATACTATTGCAGCACAGGTCATTCTTGTGTAAAGATCAGTGTCAGCATTTCTCTTAAGTAGATTTCTGGAAGGATATTAATTAAAGGCTGTGCATTTCCTGGAGAAGCTTGTTGTATATTGTTGAACTGTCAAACATGCTTTTAAGGTATGCGTTAATGTGACTCAATCTGATTGGCTTCACCATATGACTAATTTTATATATAAGGAAGTCTCTCAGCTTCAGTGCTTTAATGAGAAATTAGCTTTAGGAGTGACTTTTCATAAAAAAAATAAAATATTTTCCTGTGAAATGTAATCTAGGGTAACTCAGTAAAAACTGAACAATTCAATTTTACACTAAGCTAATTTTTTTTGATATGTGGTTAATGGAGAATGTAGTTCTTTGTCCACTTTTGCAGCTAATTTAAGTGTGTTTGGTGTAGTCATAGGTTAACTGACTAGAAATGTGCACCAAATTCATGGTCCAGTACGCTGTCCCATAAACCTAGGCATGGGTTAGTTTCTCTCTCAACAATTTGCAATTATGAGAAACACAGCAATTACTGTGTTCTGTATAAGCCTTTTATAACAACCTGCTCTGTGGATATGGGGATTGTTAGCTGAATTTGTTGCTATAGCTAGTTCCTATGGTGTCCTACTCTGGATAAATGTGCTCATGCCAATGGAATTGTACTATTATGATAGTACTTAGTTTTATTTTCTGAACTACTCTGCATCCCAAAAGGAGATGCTGATGAGTTCTGTCTTAGAGATATGAAAATTGAGCATCTTATACTGATTGTGCCTGAGTAGTTAAATGCTTACTTAAGTCACTGTTACTCACTTTGATAGTTTTGAAAAGCAGTTAACTGATCAACTTAGAAGAGCTGTTGAATTTCTTATTTTAGAATTTGCTTATTTATAATTTATATTTATAAATTAAGTATCTTTTTAAGTTCTCTGAGATTTTAGAGGCACCATTCTAAGATATAAGGAAATAAGTATGCATTTCCCAAGAAGTCTTGGAAGCTATGATTGGGCTCATGTGAATTATAAAGCTGAATTCATTTAATTTACAGTAGTCTCTCCTCCTCTTCAAGATACACATTGTAAGACCTCCATGGATGCCTGAAACTGTGGCTAGTGCCAAATCCTTACATATACACCGTTTTTCTTCCTATACACACAAATCTCTTCAATTTAAAGAAGAAGTCCTTTACAGCTTCTCTTGAGCATATTCTAATTGCCAGTATCACTACTCTTATGCTTTGGGGCCATTATTAAATAAATCAAGGGTTACTTGAACATAAGCACTGTGGTACTGTGGCAGTAGATGTGAAACCAAAAGAGCTATTAAGTTACTAACTGGCGGTAGCATATACAGTGTGGGTACACTGGACAAAGGATGATTCACATCATAGGTGGGGTGGGGCAAGACTTCATCATGCTACTCAGAACAGCACACAGTTAAAAACTTATGAATTGTTTATTTCTGGAATTTTCCATTTAATATTTTTGGACCATGGTTGATTACAGGTTACTAAAACCGCAGGTTCCTGAAACTGTGAACAAGTGGGGACTACTGCAGTTGTACTAGGATCCAGTCATGTCTTCTATCTCTACTGATGTGTGGAGCCTCATTAATAATTTAGAACATTATATTTAAGACATATGTGAAGATCAGATTATGATTAATTGGTCTTTAATGCAGCAGCAGTCAAAAAAGTAAACTAACAAATACTGAACTGTATTTAGTTTATAATGCAGAAGACTTTGGAATTATGAAAAATAATATCTACTTTCTCCATAAGGGATTACATGCAGCTAAACCTTTTTAGATATTTAGAGAATGAATATTAAATTATGCCAAAATTCTTTCAAATATTTTATTTGGAAAAATTCAAGTGATTCCTTTTAAGTGTGAGAACTTTTACATACACTGTTCTGTAGACACAAATATTTGTATTAACTTGCAAGAAAGCATAACACTTTAGCAAGAAAGTCTAACTCTATTAAATTGTTTTATTTCATACAAACATATTAAATAATAATGTCTAGAAAAAACAACAAAGGCAAGGCTGTTGCCCAGTCATGGCAATTCTTTGGTGTTGTGTGTGGTCTCTGATGCCATTGTCCTGTCTTTTTCTTGTCTCTGCTCTCCATTATGCCATTGGCAAGGAGTTGAGAAGTTAGTCCATTACTTCTCTGACAAAGCGTGGTACAGTACAATTTCAGATTTTTTCCTACCACCTTTCTCATAATCACTTTTTTGGTTTTTCCCCCCCTAGTTTGCATGATGCATGTCAGCCTGCATGAAATTATAGGCATGTTACAGATGGCACTATTTCCATCTTTCTTTTAACCTTTAAAATGTATTTAATAATAATAAACTCATATGTACCAAGAAAATAATTTTAAGTAATTCCTGTTTCTATTACGCAGTAGCATTGTTTCACTTCAGAACATTTCCTGCTTTCTATCTTACACACTGAAATATTTTTACTCCATCAGGACTTGATGTATTTAGCTGCCATCTTATTATATTGTTGGTGATTTTAGAACAAGAATCTTTACGGAAACTGATACGAGTACTTTTTCTTACGGTAATGCTAGAAATCTTTGAACTGGTATGCAAAGGTGAAGTTTTTCTTACTGATGAGTGCTAATTAGCCTTTCCTTGTATTCAGTGTATTTTTAAAAGTGGGCCACTTGGGACCACTGTTTCCCACAAATACTGCTGTACAGTGTGGCTTGCAGTTGGTGTCTGAGAATTATCCTGTGTAGGAAAGATCAGCTAAGAAGGAAATAGGGTATTATCCATTATCTGAATGTTGGTATTGAATATGTCTACTGAGTTTTTAAAATAATGTCTGGTTATGTTGCATATTCTGAAAGTCACTGTAATTACCCAAATAGCACAGAATACTAATGTTTTAGCACTGCATTTTAAATTCTTTGTGGGTTCAAATTCTAGCTTTGCCCTTTGCTAAGGTGTGTGAATTAGACATGTTACTTAAGTTCATTTAACCTCAGTTTACTTATTTACCAAAAGAAAACATTACCTTTCACCTAGGGTCTTGTGATAATTAGAGATCATACATGCAAAATTAGAGTCTGGCTCTCTACCCTTGGGGAAAAAAGGAAACCTTGTTCTTAGTCCAGAGTATAATATTTCTCAAGTATTTGTAATGTGTCAGGCATTAGACTAAGCACTTTGTATGTATATTATCATTTAATATTTACAGTGATTGAAGGTGATGTAGATTACTGTTATTATTCTCATTTTATAAATTATGAAATTCCAACTCAAAGTAGTAAGATAATTTTACCTGGTGTCTCACTGATAGTAAGTGATAGACTCAGGACTCAAAACCCAAATCAGTCTGACTTGAAGAGCTAAATGATTCAATACTGTGTTGTACTACCTTCTTCATATAGACATATATAAATTCTTTCTGAACTTCAAAAAAAAAGATTTTATGTATTTATTTTTAGACAGAGGGGAAAGAAGGGAGAAAGAAAGAAAGAGACACATCCGTATGTGGTTGCCTCTCTCATGTCACATACTGGGGACCTGGCCCACAGCCCAGGAATGTGCCCTGACTGGAAATCGAACCAGCGACTCTTTGGTTCCCAGGTCGGTGCTCAATCCATTGAGCCATACCAGCCAGGGCTCTTTCTGAACTTTAAAGTGCCTTGCATGTCCTAGCTCAGTATATCTCCAGAGAGGCCCTTATGGAACCTTCACTTCCGTGTTATATCACATAGGCCTGCTGTGGATTTAAAACATTTAGATGTGACCAACATTACTAAAATATGTATTTGGAGCCCTGAAACCTCTTATTCTGTAGCAACTAGTTTATTACTATACTGCTATAGAATGTGCCTCTTTTTTTTTCAAGACCCAGTTATAAAAAGACATGGCTTAAACTCATCGTTGTTTACACCTACATTATAGGTAACATTTATTGTGCATATTTGATATGCTAGGAGATCCTATGATAACTATTTTACATGAATTATATAAATTATTCATTATATTTAGTTATTAGAATTAGAAATGGAAAGTAGCTGAATGCTTAAAATAATATTTACAACTCATTTTATCCAGAAATACTTAGTCTCCAAGTAAAAAACATTTGTGGCTTAGACGTGTTCAAGTTAAAAAATGTAATCTTTCTAGCTATCCTTCTATACATGAATCATTAAACTAAGCCCAAATTTATTTAGGGCAAACATTTTTGTTTAATTATAAGATTTTTTTCATCAAAAAAAATTAAAATGTTTTTTTAAAACTTGTTTTTATTTGATTATTAATTCTGCATCATTAATCTTATAAGGAAGTATCATTTTGATAATTATTACCAAAGTAGTAATTCTGGATTATACCACTCACTAATACTTATTTATTTATTCATTTTTCTAGCAAGTGTGTGTGTGTGTGTATTTTCTACTATGTGCTAAATACTAGGGATACCAACTACAGTGATAAAAATGAATAAAACATGGTACATGCCTGTAGGATCTCAGAGTCTCTTATCTTTGTAAGTAGCTCAAAATAGACATTTAAGATTATCATTAAAGATGCCTGCCAATCCCTTCCTTGCACAATTAATTACCTAGTAGTGCCTGTCACTGCACTCTTGACTTTGACACTTGTAATTCTCTTGCATCTGAGAATTAACAGAATAGTGTGCTGAAGTGTATGTATCTAACTAAAGTAAGACTTGAAGTTACTGAGCCCAGGTAGAAGCTCTTAGATCTTAAGTGTAAGGATGGGCCCACATTTTAAAGCTTCAGTAACCAGCCCTTTTACACGTTGCAAGGATCGAGTAATAAAGTTCCACTTATTCGTGACTGCAGGAGTTTCCTGAAGCCCCTCCAGTAGTGGGAGTTCCTTTTGCCCTGTGTCATGGTCTACTGAGACTATGAAATGAATGAGCAGTTTCCCCAGAGGCGGGGGCGGGGGGGTGGTGGTGGTGGTGGTGTGGGGTGTGTGTGTACAGGGCAGTGTTCATCTTGCATCTCCCAAACCAGACTGGAACTCATCTTAAATTCCTCCTGAACAGCCACTTACCTGTCCCATCTTCAAAATCTCTTTCAGTCCTTTCCAGATTTTCTTTTACTATCCTAATTTTAGACTTTATGATTTATCATCTGGGCTGCTAGCAGTAGCATGCTACCTGGCTATTCTCCGTACATTCTCACCACTACCCCCCGTCCCCCATTACATACCTCACTGGTTCCACCAGAGACGTTATAAAATACAGGTTGGATCGTAATAGTTCTGCTGCTTAAAATTCATCTGCTGCACTGGTCAGACCTACTTAGCCTTTAGGAGCTGATCCTTGCCTCTGCTTCTCACCAGCATTCTGTTCTCCCTGTTCAGTCTAACAATTTGAAGTTACTGGAACATACCATGTTCTTTGTTTGCCTCCGTGCTCTACACTGGTTCTCTATACACTGATTACTCCTCCCTTTGTCTCTACTTGGCAAACTCCTACTCATCTTAAAATTCAGTTCAGATGTCTGTGATTCTTGGATGCCCTCTATGACTTCCCTAATCAGGAATATGTTTTCTTTGTTTCCTGTGTTGTTAAACTTGAGACATGGCCTCATCATTTGTTTACCTACCTCCCTCACAAGGCCTCTCAACTACAGGAATAGCATTGTGTTCGGCTCCATGTTTTCCTACACCTAACAGTGCATGACACATCATTGACATTTTTAAAAAAATGAATGAATGGTCTTTAATATACCTTCCTGTTAGTCTTCTTATCCATGAGAACATGGGGTCTTTTTTTTTTAATTATATTTTATTGATTATGCTATTACAGTTGTCCCATTTACCCCTCTTCATTCCCCTCCACACCCCCTCCCACCCACATTCCCCCCTTTAGTTCATGTCCATGTCTCATAAGTTCTTTAGCTTCTACATTTCCCACACTATTCTTGCCCTCCCCCTGTCTATTTTCTACCCACCATCTATGCTATTTATTCTCTGTACCTTTTTCCCCTCTCTCCTCCTCCCACTCCTCTGTTGCTAACCCTCCATGTGATCTCCATTTCTGTGTTTCTGCTCTTGTTGTAGCGGTTTGCTTAGTTGGCTTTTGTTTTAGGTCTGGTTGTTAATACCTGTGAGTTTGCTGTCTTTTAACTGTTCATATTTTTTATCTTCTTTTTCTTGGATAAGTCCCTTTGACATTTCATACAATAAGGGCTTGGTGATGATGAACTCCTTTAACTTGACCTTATCTGAGAAGCGCTTTATCTTCCCTTCCATTCTAAATGACAGCTTTGCTGGATAGAGCAATCTTGGATGTAGGTCTTTGATTTTCATGACTTGGAATACTTCTTTCCAGCCTCTTCTTGCCTGTAGGGTCTCTTTTGAGAAATCCACTGACAGTCTGATGGGAACTCCTTTGTAGGTGACTGTTCCCTTATCCCTTGCTGCTTCTAGAGTTCTCTCCTTCATTTTAATCTTGGGTAATGTAATTATAATGTGCCTTAGTGTGTTCCTCCTTGGGTCCAACTTCTTTGGGACTCTCTGAGCTTCCTGGACTTCCTTGAAGTCTATTTCCTTTGCCAGATTGGGGAAGTTCTCCTTTATTATTTGTTCAAATAAGTTTTCCACTGGTTGCTCTTCTTCTTCCCCTGCTGGTACCCCTATAATTCAGATGTTGGGATGTTTAAAGATGTCCTGGAGGTTCCTAAGCCTCTCCTCATTCTTTTGAATTTTTGTTTCTTCCTTGTTTACTGTTTGGTTGTTTCTTTCTTCCTTCTGGTCCAGTCCATTGATTTGAGTCCCAGTTTTCCTCCAATCTCTGTTGGTTCCCCATGCATTTCCCTTCATTTCACTTATTGTAGCCTTCATTTTTTCATCTAATTTGTGAGCAAAATCAACCAATTCTGTGAGCATCCTGATCACCAGGGCTTTGAATTGTGCATCTGATAGGTTGGCAATCTCTTAGTCATTTAGATAAATTGGCTCTGGGGCTTTGATTTGTTCTCCGGTTTGAGCCATTTTCATTTCTGGTTTTTTTTTTTTTTTTTTTGGTCTAGTCACGGCTGTTACGTAGTGAGGGGTGGAGCCTTAGGTGTTCCCCAGGGTGGGACAGCCCAGTCACTGGGTAGTGATGCTGTATGTGGGGGTGGGGTCTGAGAGGAGACAATGGCACTTGCTCTGCTCACTCTCAGATTCCAGTCCCCTCCACTGCTTCCCTCTTGCCTGGATTATCTGCACGTAAATGTGGGACCACCCGGTCAACCAGCTGCCTGTGCAGCCTCACTGGTTCTGCACAGTTGCCACCCTGTGCCCAGGTTTTGCTAGTCACCACCTATGCACCTGGGGGCTGCCAGCCGCTGCTGCCTGCATGCCTGGTCCGCACCTCCACCTTTTCCTGCCGCGACTCCGCCCCTCTTACCGGTCTGGATGAATCGTTGTTGGACTTCCAAACAATTCGATTTTCTGAGTTCTGGTTGTTTTCTTGTTTCTAAATCTTTGCTGTCCTTAATTTGGGTTGTGAGAGGAGGCACAGTGTGTCTGCCTACTCCTCCATCTTGGTCGGAAGTCCAACATGGGGTCTTTTTATATTTAGGATACATTCTAAAGATGTCTGAGGGCACAGAAGCAGTAGTGAATGGGATCAAGATGAATTGTTAACATTTTGCCTTTATATTAACATAGTTGAGTGTTTAGTATTTGGGGAAATTGTACTGTAAGCAACAAGCTATCAGAATACATCTCCTCTTGGCTTGCTAGATATGAAGAAGCAGCTTGTTGTTCAACTTACCAGTAGATAAGTAATGACAGTCCAACCAGCCCTGCACAATCTTCCTCATATCAGGAGCAAGTCATTTCCATGGTCCTTGCTGTAGTCATATCTTGATCTTTTCAAGAGAGTTTTTCTTTTTTAAAAAAATTATTTTTTAATTATAGTTGACATACAATATTATATTAGTTTCAGGTGTATAACCCAGTGATTAGACATTTATATAATTTAAGGAAGTAATCACCTTGATAAATCTGGTACCCATCTGACAACATATGTAGTTATACACAGTTATTACAACATTATTGACTGTATTCCCTATGCTGCACTTTATATCCCTGTAACTATTCTGTAATTACCAATTTGTACTTTTTAGCCCCTTTACCTTTTTCTCTCATTCTCCCCAGCTCCCTCCTATCTGGCAACCATCAAAATATAAGGGACTTTTTTCTTTACTGTAGTAGAATTGACTTCCAAACTAGTTTTCAAATAAACAATACAACAATACATTTATTTTAGGGTGGGGAAATTATATCATACCGCTTTCAGTAAAAATAAAAAGCTGTGTTATTTATTCATTATTCAGAATCCACTGATTTAATGTAATCAAGCAGTAGTTTAGACTTTTTAAATATAATTATTCATTCTAACTCCTCTTAGTTAAAAAACTCAAAATTTTGTTTTTAAAAACCTGTTTTTTCTAATTCTTTTATATTTGATGTGGAGGTTCCTTACATTTAATAAAAACAGCACAGCTTTCTATCTGCACTATTTCCATTTAGTTCCCTGATAAATAGTCAGTGGGGTAATATAAGCAATCAGAACAGTGCAAATGGATATTTATCTACAGTTCCAGGTTCCCCTTTTCTGGATATTTGGTTATCTTGATAAGTTTATTACTTTATCTTAATTAGCAAAATCATACCTTGCTTTGAGCCAATAGCATATATTTATACCTGCTTTTTCTTACTAGTAATAGACATATTACAGTGAAATCATTTTTAAATTGTCACTGAAATTTTCAAAGGTCTTAGTTACTTCAAGATTTTTAACATGAGACTATTGTTTTTGAGGGCGAAAGGGGAAAACATCCCCATTCAGTTAACCATTTCATGGTGTTCCTGTCTCCTCCTTGGTGGTTTTTTTCTACCCCATTTGGTAGATTTTAGTTTGAGTATTAGGGCCCTGCTCTATATTTTTACTAGTTTCTGAAGAGTGTATGATCACTTTGGCATTGTCATTTTTTTCAGGGGAATCCCAAAGAGAGTCTTTTAAATTAGTTACACTGTGATTTTAGTACCTTTTCTTCTCCTTCTTTCTTTCTCCGCCCCCCTCCCCTGCCCCCTCCTCCTCCTCCTCCTTTCTTCTTCTTCCTTTTAGTACCTTCATTCTTGAAGGACAGTTATTTCATCTCTATGGTGATTGATTATAAAAATGCCCACTGACTTTAAAGTCTAGGATACTTCACTTTAAGTAAAACTGAATTGGCTTATTTATTTGAAACATTCTAAAATAAGAATTTAATGTAACATATTCTGTATGTATTAATTTTTAGTAGTCATTGCCTTGATTTTACTACCTTTTAAATAGCAAATCAGCCCTATACCATCATGGCCAAATATCCCTCCAAGAATCAGCGAACTTTGTTCTCAAGAGGTCCCCAGTTACATGCCATAATCTAATCCCTGATGGCTGACCCTGGCATCCATAGTTCAGTGCTAGTTAAGAAGGTGGAAAAAGTGGCAAACAAATAATGCAGTTGGCTAAAAATAGATTCACCCCCTCTGTTGCAGAAATTAGATATACTGTGTAGATTTGTTTATGGATTGGCATGGTTTTAAAAATTATTTTATTAGTAAAAAAAATGGTCCTTTTAAGTTCATGTTTCAAAGCCCTGTGCCAAGGTTTTCGATATTTTCAGCCCAGATTATTTTATACAAAGTATAAGTGTGTGTGGGTTTGAATATGTGTGTATGAGTGTGTTTATACATATATAGCAACCATCCCTGTATCAGGACATGATCAGTAAGCTCTGCCCCATATAAACTATTTGAGCCATTGAAAGATGACTTTAAGATTCATATGTTTTTACTGAATGCACAAAAATAATGGAAGTGGCAGGTTTCCTCTGACCTGTATAGAAGAGAACCACACAATGAGCTCCAGAAACGTGTGTGCAAGGCACATTGGCCTCTGTAAGAACTTTGCTGTTGTGGGCCTCTGAGCTTTACAAGTGACAGGCAATTTCAGATTTGTTTTAATCTCAGCCATCATTCCAAAGGCTGATCATTTTTAATTTACTAAATAGATGTTCACTCTTGGGTAGGGTAAATCTGTTTTCTATATTTTAGCCATAGTAAAACCTTAGTTAATCACTCGTATGGCAGTGAGACAGAATAAATATTCTGAAAACATTTTATTCTAAAACCTTTCAACAAGAATATTAAATGTAGCATTAGCTATGTGTATTGACCTCTTTTTGTTTAACTAGAATGTCATATAAACTGAGAATATAATCTTTATTCTAAACCTTATTCTTGATAGAGGTACAGCACCTTGACACTTTTATTTTTTATAGTTTTTAAATTTTACTCATTTGAAATTATAAAGGAATAATTTCAATTATTTTTAATGAGTAAAATTTATGATATAATATATACCATGAAGAAAAGTATTGCACAATGTCCTCCATAGCATATTCTGACAATTTCATATCCCCTTATTTCTAGGAAAGATAGTTTGTTTCATATTTCATTTTCACATCAATTTCACAAGAATGAAAGGCCATATTTGTGGGACATGGCATTTCAAAACTGGGAAAAAGGAAAGAGCATATTTATGATGGAACAAATGATTCATTGCAGAGGCATGGTTCTGTCTTATGCCCAGTTAATCAGAGTTAAATATATACTTGATTTCTTCCTTGAGTAAATATTTACTGGGAGCCTACCATGTGCCATCCTCTCTGTAAGGCAAAGACAGGGGAAGAAACCTTTTCCTGGGATCTGAGTGCCATTAGTCATTAGGGTAGGTGTTTAAGGTTAATGCCAACATTGTGCCAAGATAGACTGGAAGTGACAAAAGCACTCTAGTGTTTTGTAACACGTGTGTGTGTGTGTGTGTGTGTGTGTGTGTGTGTGTGTGTGTTATATGATATGCAGGACCTTTAAAGCACAGAGCCTAGATCTACATTACTATGGTCAGACCATAGTACCTTCCTTGACCTTCAATAACTTCCTCTGTCACTACTAGTTACTTTCTGTTACCCACTTTTATCTTGTCTATAGTACTTTTCATTATCCTGAATTACCTTAGAGTTTTCTCTGTTTATAATCTGTATCAAATGTAAGTCCTGTGAGAGAAGAATTTTCTTTTCTGTGTAGTTCACCAAAGTAACCTCAACACTTTTAAATTACTACTTCCTCTAGTCAAGTGTGATAAAGTGGTATACAGCTTTCCTTTTTAAAAACATCTTGAAAATTGGTAATATTCTGAAGGTCACAGTTACTGTCTGAATGCTTTATGGAGATTAAACCAAAGTGCTATGGAAATCTTTCTGTCAGTCTCTCATATAAAGTTTTAAATACTTAATGAATCAGTTAAGGCAGGAAACTTTTCAACAATAAATAAGTACTTTAAGTTTTTTCTTTTTTGTTGGATTTTGGATCTTGTTTAGTGTTTACTGCCTGTATCATTTTTGTTGCATTATCACTCTGTGTCTCATGAATTTAGTTGAATATGCAATTCACTTTTTAATTTAAAAGAACATATTTTTCTTACATATTTCTCATTAAAACATAATAATTACCAACACAGACTAATTGGAACTTATATTAATTCTAGGTGGCATTTTAAAAATGAGTTGTTGCTAATGTTGTTTTTAATTTTAATAGCCTCAAGTACTACAGCCTTCCAGCAGCCTTCCCAGACCCACAGACCACACCCAGGGAAAACTAATAAAATCGCTACATATCGAGGACCGCAGTGAATGCACAGCCCAGGGCATACATCAGGGTATTGCGCATCTGGATGAAAGCTTTACACATAACTTGCAACAAGAAAGCAACTGTGGTGTGGAAGATCGGCCTTTTTCCTCAAGCCCGCAATTCACTAAGGATGTGGCCAAGAGTATACCTTCAGAAGCAAACTTGAGCACAACCATGGATGCTCAAGAGCCTTATCATTTGGCAAATGATCAAATTAATGACTTGCAGATTGTACCCACTTCTCAAACACTTACCCAGTCAAATGCAGTAGACCAGGCTAAGAGAGTTGGAAGAAATCAATCTTCACTGGAGGACTACACATGTCAGCCCAAATCCTTACAGCTTTTTAAGCCATCCATCTTAAATTCTTTGGTACCTCCTTCAGTTTCTGAATCACCTTCAAGTAGGACTCCCACTTATAAGAACTCACCAATAATTGCACCATGTAATTCAGCAAAACTTAAGCTAACATCTAGTCAAACAAATCTTGCAAATAATCTAAGTCTAAAAGCATCTAAGCTCCGCCCTCCTTCTAGCTCTTTCAAACAAAAACAAATAAGCAACCCCCGACCAGAGGCTCAAAACTTTCAGGCCAAGACAAGCATCCCGAGGCCACTAACAAAAAGAAAAGAGATCATGCAGAATCCGAATGGCAATTTGAATTCTGGGGATTGTTTGGCCTCTAATCGATATTCTCGTCTTCCTAAACCAAAGATACATTAAGTACATAGCCATCACTTGCCAATTTGTTGTTTTAAAAAACAATCTCTTCTGTAATAGTTTTACATGCAGTTTGCTGCCATGATGGAGCTTGCAAAATCTCAAAAATTAAAATGTGGATCCTTCTACTAGTTTGGGCTTTTCCATTTTACACCCTGGTTGAAGTACATAGCATTTGAGTGTATTTGTCTCAGGTAAACACAAAGTTTGCTTACCCATCTCAGAGGCCTACAGATAGTTCTAATCATGATGTCTATATCTTTGCACATCAGAAAATCCATAATATTTCACCTAGCAGGCAAGAAATGTGCTTTGCTTATTTAGTCCTTTTAAGGTCTGCATTAACTGTGGTTCTCAGATCCTTTTTTTCACTTGTCCCTCCTGTGAATATGGTATTACTTTAAATAAAGATTTGGTGATAATGGAAGATGGTAGTCTGTAAGCAGAGTTCTGGCCAGTGGTTTGTATATTTAAAAGGTCTATGCACAAGGTCTGTGATAAATAAAGGAGATCAGGCCTTTAATGAGAAGTCTATGTAAGTTTTATTTTCCCTAGGATCAGCAAACTACTCTCAATGTTTATTTACCAAATACCCCAGGCTAAAATGTTTCATATTATATATAAACCATTTATATATTACTTAAGCATTTTGTTTTATACATACACACCATTGTGTTTGTTTTTGCTACTGGATAAATTTTGGAAAGCTTGAGATATATCTTGAAACCTATACCTAAAGGTGTATTCATTTACAACATGTTGGTGCTGGAGTTTGCTGGTAATGCAGTTTTAAGCCCTACATGTAGGCTTATGGATCCATGATAGCTGTTTTAGAGTTCCATCACATATATAGTGTCTTTATGGTAATATGTATATTTATTTACTTTCTGCTAATATCTGAAGACTGGAATAATGGACTTGAAATGTTTGCACAAAACTTTGATGGGCTATAAATATCCCATAAATAGGGATTTAAGACTCTTTTCTGCAGCAAAACAAGTTAAAATATTTTGACAATAATTATAAACTTAAGTAAGACTATTTTGAGAAAGCTAGCATTCACAGTACTTTTGTTTTGCTGAGTTTTTCAGGTTTCCCTTTTATGTTGTATATGTTTGAATGACAGTTTCTTGAAAAGTAGATTTTAGAAACAAAATAGAATTAGAGAGGGGAAATTATGTTTCATTAAAAGGTATTAAAAGATATGTCAATGGCAATATGCTTATTTAATGTGCTAGGAAGGTAGCGGTGGAACCCCAAGGGACCAGATACACGGACCTGATCATGCTGTGGGCCGTTCCTCAGATGGTTCAGTAAATCTGCCCTCCTGTTCATTCAAATCATGTCCTCTTTAGGTTATTCACCTGTTTCTGCTTTAATTAGAATTATTGTCTTTCAAAGAGATATGCTTTTACAATGTAAATTTTTGTTGTGATCAGCTAACCTTAAAAATGTATCAAAAGGGTCTCTGGCCAAAAAGTCACTCAAATTTGTAGGGATTCCTTTTAAAAATGTATGTTGGTGAAATTGCATCCCCCTTTCTGAGGAATAACAGCATGTGTTTTGCTGCACAGGTGGCAAACACAAGGCCTGTGGGCCGAATCCGGCCCGGCACCTTGTTTCTACCTGGTGGCAGCACTGAGCTCTCACTTAACTGTTAAGGAGCAGTTACATTTACACAGTCCTAAAATTACATTCGTCCCGTTGAAGGCAACTGCGAGGCTGATGTGGTCCCTGGTGAAAATGAGTTTGACACCCCTGTTTTACTGTAAAGTTCGAGATGTGATTACTACCATTTAGACCCAGTCTTCCCTTACCATTATAGTGAATTTGCCATTCACTGATTACAAACCACTCTTGGATTTGGTAACAGGAGCATCATATTCTCATTCAACAGCACTTCTTCAGGAGAAGCACACTAGTTCAGAAAGTTTGTCACATTGTCCAGATACTGTTAGTATAAAGTGACTATGTGTAGACATACCGGCAAAACTCTTGTTTGTTCATAGAGACGACCAGTTATGGCTGCAGCTCTAAGTGGGTACATGTGGCCCTGCATTTTGAAGGAAAAAGAAAACTTTCATCTTGCAAATGGGATGTTATCACACTATAGTTCTTTAAAATAAAACATCACCTGATGAATTAGGAGGGTTTTGGTTAATTTAGAAGTTGGTAGAGACTTTTTAGGCACATCATTAGAGGGCAGGGTTCTTTGGAAAAGACAGTACGGGGAAACTAGAAGGCAACAGGAAAAGAGGAAGACCAGCTGTGAGACGGACCGACTCCGTAATGTAAGTGATAGGCATGAGGTGACAGGGGCTGAGCAGGGCTGGTGAGGGCAGGACGTTGTGGACGTCACTCATTCAAAGGGTTGCCAGGAGTTGGAGCCAACTTCACAGCTTGTAACTCTCATGCACATAGACACTTGTGTAAAATTATTTACAAGTAAGCCTTCATCTTTAATGGAAAGTTTTAGTTTTTTACATTATTTTTAAGCCCCTAGTCTGAGGGAAATGTCTTTGTCTATTACATAAAAATAGTGACTTCTGCAATTTGTTTATTCTGATATTTTTCTTTTCTTTTTTCTCCCTGATGGATTTGCAGAAATATGAATGAACACATCAGTTCAAACTCTGTACCTTTGTTGAGCCTTAATCTTAGCAGAAGGCTGATCGAGATATATATATATATATATATATATATATATATATATATATATATATGGAAAAATTAGGATGCTTGCTCAAAACAACAAAGTATTTGCCTGCAGTTTTCTTTAAATATTGCAAGAGTATTATGTTAGGCTGCTCCTTAGTAACCATTAAGTCAGAAAGAGGTGAGGATGTAGCTCGCCTTAATCTCTGTTTAGTGCTTCTGTAAATCAACTCTGTGTCAAAACCCCCTCCACAAGCACTCAGATCACTTTTTTCTTAGTTCTTATGTTTTCAGTGAAGATGGTTGCAGTATATGAATTCCAAGTCTTGAGGAAATTTTCTGGGGATTGGTTAAGTTTCATGTTTGTGAAAGAGAGAAACACTCATGTAGGTAGAAACACTCATTTGTCTGTTAATGGGATGCCTATCAAATTCTTTAAAGTAAGCTTGGTCTAGGCCCCAAGAGTTTATCAGTACAGATGCAGGTGATTTTAATGCATTAAAGGATTACATCATTTAGATGTTAAATCATTTAGAATGTTTATAATAAAGACTGAGACCCTCTAAACATTTTTCTTTTGAATTCTCATTTTAATTTGTGCAATATTTTCAGGCATATGGACTACTATTCATTGTATTTGTATAGATATTAAGGAACCTACTAAGTATTTTAACAAGTAAAAACCTGAATATGAAAGAAAATATCAGATTTGCACTTTAAATCAGCTTAATTGCTGGGAGCTGTGCCTGAAATATTGAAATGCCTCCTGTTGGATGTGGCTTTTTTGTTGAAATAAATTTCTAGTTGTTGCTATTTGGAGTACAGCCTCTCAAAGAATTATATTCTCAACATGTCACTTTTCCCATTAAAGCACTACGTTCTTTGAATGTTTCATTGACCCCTTAAGTATTTTACGCAGTGCATCAAAGAGAGCATGTTCCTCCTATAGCTGCCAGTTCTAAATCTTCCTGTAGAGTAGATGGTGGTACAGACACAGAGGTACACGTTTCATTTCTGAGCAGAGTTGTCATGATAGTTTCCTGGTCTCTAGGGCACTGGGGATTCCTAATTTGGAATCACCAAATAGGCTTGCAGTGAAGATCAACAAGACTGCAGCACATTTTAGTTTACTCTCAAACTTATACAATAGTTTTCACGTTTATAAATTAAGGTGGTTATGTTTGCATGCTTATGCATGCATTCAAAAATTAATTATAGCTGTAATACAAATACCTGTTACTTTCCTTAGGGATGATGACCTTTCTATTTTCTTAATTCTGATGCTTGGATTAGATTGTTCTAATTTTCTTTCCACACCTCCTTTCAATTTTTCTGCTGCAGTAATTTGAAGGAATATGTATGAATAAATGATTGTGATGGTGGGCACCAGTCTACAACTATGCTGTTAACTAAAGATACATCTTATGTTTTAACGCTGTTGGGGGAAAGCTATCCATTTTCTCCTTGGTAAAGCATCGCCATAACAAAATAATACTGACCCTAAGAATTTAAAGCCTCTAAGTCATTACTAACTAAAAACAGAAAACACCACAGTCTTTAATACCTGCAATATTTTTCCCATTGATTAAAAAAAACAGTTCAGAGTAAATACTGTATATTAGAATTTGCTTGTAAAATGAATTGTAAGAACTGGATGTAAAGTCTCTTTCCTCAGAATGTTGGCATAATAAATAAAAATAAAGTCCATAATTATAAAAAGTTTCTTGTTCTTCTCAACATTGACTTCCATAGTGTTACTTTTTCTTGGATACCATTTTTCACACAAATATTTAAATACTGCTCATTTGGTTGATTTTTTTATTTTGCAAACTGTCATTTCACACACTCCTGTCTACACACACATACACTCCAAGACTTAATTGAGTAGGACTTGAATAATTGTTGTGTTTTCACAATTCTGTAAGTTTACCTAGTACTTCAGTTTCCGTTTTAATCAAATAGCTGCTTTATCTTAGAAAATAGTGGGATAATGGATAATTTTTACTTTAAACATTGGCACCTTGAATTAGAATGCTGCATAAAAGGGGAAATGTTATAATTTTTATTGCTTTTATTGTTTTTAAAGATCACATGTACAAAATAGCTTGAAACAGGAACATTTAGTGAAATAGTACAGTGTTTTAGGAACAAAAAGTAGGGAATTTATAATTTATTTTCCAATTATATATACTAATTACATAATAGGAAATAAAAAGTTGATGCATTGGTATTGACATATGTTATTAATCCAAAATGATTACATGAATGGTGGAAAAAGAATGAAGGAAATTTCATTAGTAATAAATTTGATAATGGCATTTTTCACCTTAGTCACCTCTTATATCAGTTTTAAGGACCTCTGAGTTATTAGCAAGTATTTTTTTGGACTAACTCAAAAACATTTTTTTACTGTTATTTAGTATAGTTATTTCAGATGTCTTTCATTATGTTGTTCATTCCACATTTTCATTTTGAAAAAAAGTTTTTCCCCCACAGAAAAGACAGTAGAAGTTAATTCTGACTTTTTCTGTTAATTGAATTTAAGCAGTTTTAACAGGTTGTCTTATATTTATCAATCACTCTGCTAGTTGTGCATATTCCGAGATGAACACCACATGGTCTCTGCCTCTTGGAGCTCAAGGACTGACCGCAGGCAGTTTTTAGCTTCCTGCCGTCCAGTTCAGCAGTGCCCTTGCATCCCCTGTTCATCATCTGGTTTTGAACATAACAGGAAAACTCCTTTTACCTGGTTTTATTCTGGGCTGTAACTCCCTGCTTTGTTCTATATTATGTTAATTTTTGTTTATATACCTTCATTTCCCTTTGAAAACCTGGCCTTTTATAACTGGGTTTCATTCAAGAAATCCTTCAGTCATAGCAGATAGTCTTACTCTGCCTTATCTTCCATAGGTGATTAGTCAGGATTTGATTTTGAGGTTTCTCAACTATCTTAAGCTGCCTTCCCATTTAGCCTCAGCCCATAAGATCTCACTTTTTGAAGTGTGCCTTTAACATTCAGTTTATGTCATGTTTATTTTCCTTCCATCCCATTCTCTTGTATAGACAGAATATAATGGGGCCTGGTTCTTACTTGGTTACCTGCCATTTTTTGCTCTGTGGTCTCTGAGAAGAAATTTAGGTCATCTAGTACAGGGGCCCCCAGCTTCCAGGCCAGGACCCGTACTGGTCTGCCTGTTAGGAACCAGGCCACACAGCAGGAGGTGAGCTTGATGCAGTGCACTTGAATTATCCCAGAACCATTCCCCACCCCAACCTGGTTCCTGGGAAAATTGTCTTCCATGAACTGGTCCCTGGCGCCAAGAATTACTGAGGACAGCTGATGTAGAAGAGCCTTGTCCTCATTCATGAATTATCCCAAACAACCTCAAAGTACCATCTATCCCATGAAAACAGGAAAGAGACCAAGAAATAGTTCACAGGCATTTCTCTGATTTTTCAACCATAAAAATGGTATTGCTGTTCTGCAGATTCCTAAATGACCTGTTACTCAATCCACATATAAATTCATTCACATATCCATTGTGAGTATGAATAATGCTTCTTAGGTTATATTTTAGGTGATTACAGTTTACTGTGAATGTACATCTCAAATGCTAATCTGCTGAAGTAAAAGGTAACTGTCCATCATTCCTCATAATAAACTTTGTTGAAATGCCTCCTGCTGTGTGGCAGGCCCCTGGTGTGGTCTTGTAGGGGATCAAGGGGACAGAGTTCCTGCAGAGGAAGCCATCCAGATGTCCCAGCAGGACACACATACCCCAACAAAGCACTATCAGAGGACTAAGTGTACAGTAAAGAGATGTTTTGCCATCACATGTAAACTTGCCTCCAAAACCATTCTTTATAAATGTGCATTTGTGTTAGAGTAAAAAGTAATAGAGCCAGACAAAAATTACATCATTGTCGTGTAATCTTAATCTGTAGTGGGCAATGATACATTCAACCAGACTGAGATATGATCAGTTCAAAACACTTCAGAATTACAGGTAATTTTCAAGACAAATTTTAGTTGAGGCTCTATACTTATGAAGTGTAAACCAAAGATAGTTCAAGTGCAAATATGAATTGTGTTAAAAGAAAAAAATAATAGGACCTGAATGAATTATTAATACATGTTGTTTCTTAAACTGTTCCAGACTAATGCTAGTGTGGACTGCAAACTCCTTCCTGCTTCCGTCTGGTTCAAAGACCTGGGGCTAGGCAGCGTGGGGGAGGGGTTCAGAAAGGGAGTAGAGCAGTGATCTATCTGCCTGTTAGAGCTCCCTGAGAATGTAAGGGAGAAGCAAAGGAGACCATGGACTTATATTTGTAAATATTGCCAAAAGCATTACTTCAGTTACAGAGTGGACCAGCCACAGACAAAAAAAACTGGACAACGAAACATGAAAAATAGACCTTGCTAGTAGAGAAATGCAAACCCGAATGACAGGCTATGTACGTATATGCCTTTGTATGAAGAGCTACTTGAAGGAATGGAAGATTAGAAATAAATGTCTGACAGCATGAAAATGATTAAATTATTTTTTCTATATGACAAAATAATTATATGGCCAGTACTCTTGAATATACAGAATATTAAAATATTAACAATATTTCCTCAAAATATTATAACTAGGGAGAAAAGCAAAATAACAAAACTGTTAATGCAGTACAACCCCAATATGTATAAATTTCCTATATACAGAACAACATGATAAGAATGGGTGGTTTTATTTTTTCATCTTACACATTTTTTTCTTTTATTTTTTAAATTATGAGACTGCTCTTAGAGAAACATTTTGTTTCACCTAGTGCATCATTTCTATCGCCTACACACATAGGCATTCAATAATTGGTCCCCTGTACTCCATCCCACCCCTCTTCCCCGGGCACACTGTTTTGGAGTCTGGAAGTCTTTTGAGAAGAGAGAGTTGGGTCACCTTGTCCTTGGGAATTTTTAGTGTAAGTCATGGCTCTCACCACAATCCTCCAGTCCTTGTTTAAGTTTCAGACCCAGAGTACACCCAGAACCTTCTCTGAGCTGATGCGGCTAGGGCATAGTCAAATGGAGGGGGATAAAATAGTAAAGCCACAGGAAACTTAGGAGCCACCAGGCCTCGCCTAGACCTGTGGACCTACCTGCTCTGCCCCAGTGGGAGTACCACGGAGTGAAAATCTGTATGGACTGATGGATCCACACCTGGGTCCCACTGCATGATCAGGCTGTGGGATGTCATCTCTTCATATATTGACTGGACTTTCATGTTGGCTACAGAGGAATATATCCTGCAATTGAATATATTGTTCAAAGTATAGTTCAATGATGCTAGAAACCGGAACAGGCAAGTCTCGGGTCTTTGCCCACCACTCTTTGGTTGCAGAATTGAGGACTCCTCTAGTTTGCTCAGCCGCAGCCCTGTTGCCTCCTGCCTCCTGTTCTTCTTGGATGAGCTGAAGAATTTAATTCTGCTTGTTTTGAGCCAAGGAGGGATTCCCCAGACTTTAATTAGACCATGTATTTTTTCCTGCACACTAAGTTTTTATTCTGGTTTGGGGTCAGTAGGAAAAGTCTGCCTGAGTCCAGTTGCCCAGCATTGAGAAGTGTAGAGCAGGTGGGAGTTCCCTCCCCTGAGGACCACCACACACACAGCCCCCTGTTCACAAACAAGAGAGAAAAGGGAACTCATGGCAAGTGACCCGATGAAAATCCAAACATGTATTTACTCATTTTATTGCACACAGAAAATTTTCCCCAATGCTATTTTTCTCATTATCAGTACTTAGGTTTGTGTAGCTAATGGCCAAACGTCAGGGTCACTTTTCTAATAGGCTGTAACTGTAAATCATGTTATCTGACCACTGATTATTTTCACCCCCTAGGAAAATGGCAGTTTTTTCTTTGTTCTGATTAGGTCACCCAAACTTAACTATTTTGTTCTGCCACTCAACACTTGTAAATCAAATGTGACAAGTTCAGAATATCAAAGACAAGTGGGAAACTGGTAAGTGGGGTGGAGACAGTGAAACCCTTCGGTCCCACACCCAGGTGTGGCGTTTAAAAATTGGCAGGGTTATCTCAGCTGCAGAGGTCCCTCCTGAGAAGTGAGGGGTCCCAGTCCCATAGCAGGCTTCTCAACCCAGTGTTCCAGTGCTGGGAGGAGAAGTCACCATAGCTTCTGGCTGTGAAAACCAGTGGGGACTGTGGCTGAGTGAGACAGAGTTTGGAGACCCAGGTGCCCCTCCTACAGGACCTGCACTGACTTGCTCATACTGGCTCAGACTCACTAGCTCTTAGCTCCAGTGCTGGGGTAGCCACTCTGAAGACACCAGCAACATACTGGGAGAAACTGAATTATCTGGCATTAGAGTGAAAGCTAGAGGGCAGCTTCCACCCAGACAGAAGTGCTAGCAGAGGCCACTGTTCCTCTTTTGAACCCTCCCCACCACAGAGACAACAGATGGGTACCATATGGGAATCTCCATCAATCTGGCTAGCACTGTTCACCCCACCCTGGTGGTTTCTGAGACCTTGCCCCCACTCAACTGGTAGGCCACCCAAGCCATTGCCAGTGGCTATTTTATACAAACAGCCTGTCTTGTCTAATGCTTCAGACTTTTCTAAAATATCTCAAAGGCTCACAAACCCCAAACAAGCAGCATCTGGCTTTGGCATGCCCCATATCTCTTGCTAGGTGGCTCCAGGCCTGACACTAAAATCATCAGGCCTTGGTTTGTAGTTCAGCCTCTCCTGGACACCTCCAAGCCTGGGACAAAAAGCAGCCATCTGCAGATTGCTTTGGTGCTCAGACTGGATGGCAGATGACCTTGGCCTGCACCTCCTGTGAGGCCCCCAGAGCCAGCACACCTGGTAGACAGCTCCAGACCACATCAAAGCACAATCCAACCACTGCCACAAGAAATACACTCAAGGGGTGGACTTAGTGGGCATCAGAACTAAGTCCTTTTCTGTGGGGGTCAGCTCCTGCACAGCTTATCCTCCATAGAGGTTCACCTCAGCCAGGGCTTGCAACCAATGGCATGGGGGTGAATCCCTCTCATTGAGGTCCCAACAGCAATCAAGGCTCAGATACAGCCAGAGGGTATACACAGCCTACACCTGGAGTGTAGGTGAAGAGTGGAGCTGTGCCACTAGACACCTGTGGCCTACATTAGGCCAGTCTGCCAAGCCCAGGAGACACAGCAGCTCTACCTAATACATAGAAACAACTCAGGGAGGCTGCCAAAATGAGGAGATAAAGAAACATGTCCCCTGTGAAAGAACAGAACAATATTGCAGAAAAAGAATGAAACAAAATGGAGACAGGCAATCTACCAGATGCAGAGTTTAAAACCCTGCTTATAAGGATGTTCAATAAATTTAGGGGAAAATTAGAGGAACTTAGAACTTCAACAAAGAGATATGAAATGTAAAAATAAGAATACATAAAAAAGGACTAGTCAGTAATGAAGAATACACTAGAAGGAATCAGAATCAACAGTGCAATAGATGAAGTAGAGGATCAAATCAGATATTTGGAAGATAAGAGAGCAGAAAACACCCAATCAGAACAGCAAAAAGAAAAAAGAATTAAAAAAATGATGATAGTATAAGGAGTCTCTAGGACAACTTCAAGTGTAGCAACATTCACATCATAGGGGTACCAGAAGGAGAGGAGAGAGAGCAAGGAATTAAAAACCTATATGAAAAAGTAATGCCAGGAAACTTACCTAACCCGGTGAAGGAAATAGATGTGGAAGTCCAAGAAGCACAAATAAACCCAAAGAGACCCACACTAAGAGACATCATAAATAAAATGCAAAAGGTCAAAGACATAGGATCTTAAAAGCATCAAGAGAAAAGCAATTAGTTATCTACAAGGGAGTGCCCATAAATCAACTTATTTCTCAACATAAATTTACAGGCCAGATGGGATTTGCAAGAAATATTCAAATTGATGAAAAGCAAAGACCTACAGTCAAGATTGCTTTGCCCACCAAAACTATCACTTAGAATCCGAGGACAGATAAAAACGTATCCACACAAGAAAAGCTAAAGGAATTTGTAACCACCAAGCCAGTGTTACAAGAAATGTTAAAAGGTCTTCTTTAAAAAGAAGGAAAAGAAAACAATGTCAAAACTATGAATATTGAAATGACAATAAATACATATCTATCAACAATTACTTTAAGTGGATTCGGATTAAATGCTGAAATCAGAAGACATGTGGAGACTATGGATAACAAAACCAGATTCGTACTTATTCTACTATAGACTCTAGATTGAAAGACTCATACCCAATGAAAATATAGGAATGAAAAAGGTATTTCATGAAAATGAAATCAAATAAACAAAAAGCTGGGGTAGCAAAATTCACACCAGACAAAATAATCTTTAAACAAAGGTGATATAAAAAGAGACAAAGAAGGACCCAATAATTCTACTTCTGGGTATTTATCCAGAGAAACCCAAAACAGAAAATAGAAAAGACATAGACACACATATGTTTATTGCAGCATTATTTACAACAGCCAAGATGTGGAAACAACCCAAGTGCCCATTGATAGGTGGATGAATAAAGAAGGGTGCACATATGCAATGGAATATGATTGAGCCATAAAAAAATGAATGAAATCTTGCCATCTGAATCAATATGGATGGGCCTAAAAGTTATTGTGCTGAATAAAACAAGCCAGACAGAGAAAAATAAATGCTGTATAATTTCACTCATACATGGAACCTAAAAAACAAAATTAATGAACAAACAGTACATAAACAGGCTAATTGAGATACAGAGAACATTTTGACAGTTGGCAAGATGGAAGGGGGGTTGGTGGGATGCATGAAAAAGGTGAAGGACCCTGGCTGGTGTAGCTCAGTGGATTGAGCGTGGGCCTGTGAACCAAAGGATCAAGGTTCAATTCCCAGTCAGGGCACATGCCTGGGTTGCAGGCCAGTTCCTGGCAGGGGACACAGAAGAGGCAACCACACATTGATACTTCTCTTCCTCTCTCCTTCCTTCTCCTCTAAAGATAAATAAAATCTTAAAAAATATATTTAAAAAATAAAAAAAGGTGAAGGGATTAAGAAGTATCAGTACATATTGCTAGTTACAGCGTAGTCACAGGGGTGCAAAGTACAGCGTAGGGAAGAGAGTCATAATATTGTGATAACTATGTGTGGTGTCAGCTGGGTACTAGATTTTTTTAGTTGATCACTTAGTAAGTTATATAATGTCTAATCACAGGGTGGTACACCTGAAAATAATATACTATTGTATGTCAACTGTAATTGAAAAATAACAAAATTATTTTAAAGTAAAAAAAAAAAAAAACATTACTTTATCAAGGCTTATATATACCACATCATTTACCAGGTTGTATAACCCTCCCTCACCGCAAATCCGTTTTAGAATATTTCTGTCACCCCAAAAGGATCTCACCTGCTCATTTAATGTGAATCCCTTTCTCTTCTACTTCCAACATACTAAATATCATTAATCTACTTTCTGTCTCTATAAATTTGCCTTTTTCTGGACTTTTCACATCAAAAAATACAAGAAAAGTCTCTTGCTTATAGTTTCTTCCACTTAGCCTAATGTTTTGAGGTTCATTCAAGGCATAGCATGAATTAGTTTATTCCTTTTTATTGCTAACTAATATTTCATTTTATGGACATACCACTGTCTTTCTTTCTAGACAAACATTTATGTTGTTTCCACATTTTGGCTCCTATAAATAACATTGCTAACAATATTCATGTGTAAGTCTTTGGGCATAGTTTCATTTCTCTTGGGTAGATTTGGAGTGGAATTGCTGTGTCATACGACAAATTTATGTTCAACTTTGTAAGAAACTGCCAAACTGTTTTCCAAAGTTCCTGTACCATTTTATATCCCTACCAGCAATATACAAATGAGGGTTTTCATTTCTGCACTCCTTTACAACAGCTGTTATTATCTGTCTTTTTTTTTTTTTTTTTTTGTAGCCATTCTACTGGGTATCACATGGTGTTTCTTGTGACACCAGTAGTTTCCTAATGACTAACATGCTGAGTATCTTTCCCTGTGCTTAATCACCATCCATAGATCCTCTTTGATAAACTGTCTTTTCTAATCTGTTGTCCAGTTTTGGGGAGTGATCTTTATCTCATTATTGAGGTATAAGGATTCTTTTTATTTTTTAGAGATGAGTCATTTAGTCATTTATCAGATATGTGATTTGCAGATATTTTCTCCCAGTCAGTTGCCTGTTTTCATTTTATCAATGTCTTTTGAAGCACAAATGTATTAAATTTTGATGAAATCAACTTTATCAATTTTTAAATATGTATTTTGGGTTTTAGTGTCATATCTAAGAAATCTTTGGTTAAGCCTAAGTCCTGAAGATTTTCACCTCTGTCATCTTATAAAATTTTTCTTTTAGTTCTTACATTTAAGGCTGTGGTCTCTTTTGAGTTAATTTTTGTTTGGGGTATAAGTTGAGGGTTTAAATTAATCTTTTTGCATGTGGATATCCAATTGTCTCAGCACCATTTATTTAAAAAGCTGTTCTTAAACTCTAGATTATCTTGGCATGTTTGTTAAAAATAAATTGACCATAAATATAAGAATATTTTGGACAATCATTTCTGTTCTGTACATTCACATGTATATCCATATACCAAGACCACACTATCTTCAGAACTGTAGTTTTATAATAAGTTTTGAAATTAGGAAGTTAAAGCCTTCCAAGTTTGTTCTCTTTTTTTTTTTTTTTTTCAGAATTATTTTGGCTATCTGTGGTATTTAAATTTCTATATAAATTTTGGGATCATTTTGTGACGTTTCACACAAAAAAAGCATGCTGGAATTTGCATAAGGATTGCATGGAATGTATTTAATTTGGGGAGAGTAGTCATCTGAACAACACTGAGTCTTCTAACCTATAAACATGAAATATTTCTTCAGTTAAGAGATCTTTAATTTCCCTCAGCAATATCTTGTGATTTCCAGTGTGCAAGTCTTAAACTTCTTTTGTTAAATTTATTCCTAAGTATTTATTCTTTTTGATGCTATTGTGAAAGGAATTATATTCCTAAAATTCTTTTTTGGGGTTGTTGATTTCTTTTCATATTGGGCGGGTAATATACCTTACTTATGTATTAGTTCTAATAGTGTTTGTGTGGAGTCCACGGGATTTTCTATGAATAGGGTCATTCCATCTGCACATAAAAGCAGGTTTACTTTTTCCTTTCCAATGTGGCTCTTTTCTTTTTTTCCTTTTTATCTTTCATTTGTCTAATTGCACAGCCCTGTTGAGGCTGATGCTGCTAATGCTGGGACACACTTGAGGCTGCAAACTGCTGTGTTGGCCTTCCAGGGCCCCGGGGACAGCAGCACGTGTCAACAGACTTCCAAAGCCAGGGGACAGGGAGGGTGAAGCCCTTGCTCACTTTGTCAGCAGCCTGTCACACAGGTCAAGTAGCCAGATTCTTATCTCATTCTTCCAAACACTCGTTGCAGCAGGTGCTGACTGGCTGGGCCCAAAATGGTGACCTTAAATTATTTTAATAAAATTCATCCTATATTTTTCCTTATTGAAGAAAGAAGTAGCAGTTATCTCAGGAATAAGGCCTAGGGGCATTTGGCAGGCCGAGCGTGTCAGACTGCAGGGTGTGTGGTTTTAGATACCTGCTCCCAAAATTGACTGTAGAGCCTCCTGTCTGAGATGCATACATCTCAGGAAGAGAGCTAGAGGTGGTGTGGGGAGGAATTACTTTTTGTGGGAAACAAGGAGGTTCAGGGAAGGTTAAGCTGCCTTCACTGGTGTGAATTACGATGTCTGATGCGGGGGAAATATACCTTAAAGAAAGAATATTCAATTCTATCATTAAAATTTTGTCTTCCAAACCTGAACTTTTTTGCTACAATATAAGCAAAAATTAAATTCAACAAAATCATCTTTGTTATTGAAAACTGCAGATGATACAATGAATCTGAAAGGAAATATTGAATTTGGAGGTTTCTCCAGTTCCGCAGGTGCAGACTTCACTGGAGAAATACCATCATCACTGTCTGTAGGTTGGTACAGAAGGAGAAAGCTTGGTGTTGGTAATAAGAATGTTAGTTGAGGGCTCTGTGTTTGCCAAGGACAGAGTTAAATGCTTTATAAATGCAACCTAGTGAAGGACCCATGCTGTTTTGTTTTGATGTGGGGTACAGTGGAAAATGCAAAACACAGTCCAGCAGCCAAAAGTTCACAATAGTGGAAATTCTTTTCTTGCTTTGTTGAAAACTGTGATGGAACCAAATCCATGACCTATACAATGACATTCATAAAGAGGCCTGTTCACCTGTCCATCCCACTTACCACAAACCTTCCCCATGGCCTGAGCTCCTCCGAGGCGCCTTTCCTCCCTGTTCACCGTCCCCCCACACCAAGTGTCTTATCCTCAGAGGAGCAGGGCCAGGAGTCAATCCTACAGGCTCATGCACAGGAGAACCTGTGGCCCAAAGGCAGGTCCTGTTTAAAGCATCCTCCATGTTCACAGGCACGGTAGCACAAACCTTGGTGTCGAAATAAGTGCCATGCCAAGTACTCTGATGGCTGCTTCATGTGTTAATTACAATGATAATAGCTCAGAACCCTTGCTGTTCTGTGTGCTCCATTGTTCTAAGCACTTCATATACTCACCTTTAATTGTTGCAACAATTTTATGTAGCAGATACTAGTATCTCCACTTTACAGAGAGAAAGCTAAGGCTCAGAGATGTTACGTAATCTGCCTGAGATCTTACAGCTGTTAAATAGCACAATAGAATTTGAAACCAGGCCACCTGGTTTCAGAGTCCATGTAATTACTCACAAGGCTATTATCACTTCTCAAGTTATATTTCATCTCAGTTCATTTTCACAACAACCCTCTGTTTCTCACCCAATAACAATGAAACACAGGGTGTTTTGCCCAAAGCCACATTGCTATTAAATAGCAGAATAGGATCTGGTGGACCTGAAGCCAATATATTATGTTGTATATACTGACCTCTAATGGTAAAATCTGGAAGCTTTTTTACATATACATACCCTGCCAATTTCAAAGACTTCAAAGTTTCTTACAATTTCAGAAGACAGAAACCTTGCAAAATCCCCAAAGTGTTAAAATAACAATGAAAGGAAAGCAATTGCATAATAATGGAAGTGAGGCAGTATCTTTTAACTGAGAGCGGACTTGGCTCTGAGTGTTCCAGCAGCCAAGGCAAAGAGGGAAACTTATGTGTTCCATTGCTCTCACTCCCCGCAAAAGTAAATCGGTTCATCACAAAAGTTCTCCTGGTCTTGTATTTCATTAATAATTTCAGCAGGAACAGTGCTAAAAATGCTGGAGGTGCCCTCTGGTGGACATTCATTTACTTGGAAAAGACAACCTAGAAATGCAATGGAACAGGTGTGCCTGTTTATATACGAGCCTTGGTTCAGTCTCCTCCTGCTCTTCTCAGGCAATGCCTCCCAGGATAGGAAGGCCCTGTTAAGACCTCAGCAAACTCTACTCACTAAGTCTTTCAGGCCCAGGATCCCGCATTTATAGTACTTTTGACTGAGTTATATTTTGAAAGTATCATTGAGGACCAGACACCCTGCTCTGGGCTTTGGCAAAGGTCCGATGTGGTAGCCATGAGCCATACGTGGTGGCTGAGCATTTGAAATGTGACTAGTCTGTATTAAGATGTCCTCATGTGTAAAACTCATGCTGGATTTCATATTAAAAAGGTAAAAATATCTCATTAAAATGTTTATACCTATTATATTTGGAAATAAGTTATTTCATATTGGGTTAAATAAAATATCTTATTAAAATTAATGTCACTTATTTCTTTTAAGAATTTTAAATGTGGCCCTGGCTGGTGTGGCTCAGTGGATTGAGTGTTGGCCTGCAAACCAAAGGGTTGCAGGTTCGATTCCCAGTCAGGGTACATGTCTGTGGTGCAGGCCAGTTCCCCGATTGGGGGTGTGCAAGAGGCAACCACACATTGATGTTTCTCTCTTTCTCTTTCCCTTTCTCTAAAAATGAATAAAATCTTTTTAAGAAATATTTTAAATGTGTCTTCTCTGTGGCTGGCACTTGGTTTCTGTTAGCACTGGTCCAGACCATTTACCCTCCCTTTCCTGGTTCCTACCGGAGGGCAGGTGGAGTAGGCACTGTGGTCACCACAGGCAATACCCAGGACCTGTAAGAATCTTTTGGGCCATCAAGGGGAGGAGCCTTGTTCTGGTCCCCCCACAAACAGAGACTGGCTCCAAAGGGGAGTTTCAACATCCTGATATTTTCAACACACCAAAGCGGAGTTAGACTTGGAGGATCAGGCTAAAATACTTGGTGGTTCCAAACAGCTTTGCTCTGCCCACTGGGACATCTGGTTCTCTATATGTGTGTAAACAGTCTGTGGGGAGCCTATTGCCAACAGTGGGAGGAGAGAAGGAAGTGGGGAAGCAGGTTTGTTTTTCTGGAGCCCAGAATGAACAGCCCATGTACTGGAAGTGGGTCTCTCTTCCATAAAGGGTCTCCAGTCTCCAGTCTCCAGGTGTATGTTGCTCAGTTCTCTGTGGGGTCTGAATCTGGGGGACCCAGGCTTTGATTTGCTGTCACATCAGTTATAGCTTTCAAGGGCCAATCTGGCCAAATTTCCTTCGGAATTTGAAAAGGCTGGAGGCAGAGATATTAGAGCCTAATGCTTTTTGTAAATGATCACTTCCAAGCATATACAATGTACATATTTTCACCCCTAAAGGAACCACAAGTCCCCAGTCACATAAGTGAGCTCATCATTTCTGTGACTGCATTTTTCCCACATCATGTGTGAAAATATTAAGAATCAATTTTCAATTTCCTGGGAGGTTTAGTGGTCTTTCTCTGACTGTTCGAATTATGTCAATAACGAACTCTCACAGTCCCTTCAAGAGAGTGTCAGTAGATCCCAGGGCACCATGCTCTGTGTAATTACCAAATGAAAAAAACATTCCTTCAGAGTTGTTGGAGGCCAACAGAGCAGAGTTTGGAAACTTCGGCAAAATCCAAAAGATGGCATCAAGCTTTTCTGTGCATCCTGGGAGACCAGCCACAGTGTGACAGCAGCTTGCTTGTATGGGCTTTTTCAGAGTCTCCAGTTTACTCCTAATGCATCTAAGTCACACTCTTGGGTAAGATTAGGCAGGACCAGTGCCATCCACATTATCCGAGGAGTGTGTGCACCTCCCCCAATGCCCGACCTGCCCCCCCCCACCCCGCCCTTAAATATGAGTTGCCGTCACAGCAGAGGTGTAGGAGGGAGAGGACCTGGTGTGTGCAATGAGGCCTTTTCCTGGGCTCAGAGCTGGGAAGAGAGCAATGATAGGCACACAGGCTTCACTGTGGGGGTCTGGCCTTTTGGTTTGTCTGAATTTCAGTGGGTAGCTTTGAAAACTTTGTAGTCTGTGGAGGACACAGCTTCAGAGCCTCGCAGGGTAACTGGCTCTTGGTGAGCAATCCATAAGTTCTGCTGAATAAATGGATGAATGTCTTGTCACCTGTTACTCTCAGCCATTTCTTTGGGACTGCGTCCGGATTTTCAGGGCAGCCCTGGGTGGGCAGGGCTTACACCTTGCTCAGGCTACAGGTGTCAAGGGAGGGCAGCATCCCTGGGATATGAGCCCTCAAGGAGAAAAGAGCTTTGGGATTCAGGAGTGGGGTTTGTGCCACCAGGCAGCTTCCTTCAAGGGGATGAGCCTCAGGTGGCGGCTGTCAGGAGATCCTGTTCTGAAAAGGACCTTCCAACTAGAGAAAGGTCTGTCCAGGGGCCTCCTCCCTTTTCCTCCCGTGCCTTGATGAGGCTCCCACCAGGGCATTCCCCCCCACCTACGCGCGCTCGCGTACACACACACACACCCCTTTCTGGGGGTGGCCCTGTTCCAGGACCTGTGTTCTTCACCCTAGGGTCTGGGGGAAAGCCGAGCGAGACTGGCTGTGGGCTGAGGACGTCTTCTGTTTGGGTCACCGGAGTCCTGGGCACCCTCTCCGGGCGCCTGCCTAAGGGCAGGGCATTTCCTGAGCATCTAAAAGGCGGTTCCATTGATCTTGGAGGTCTCTTCTGACTTTGTTTTCAAGGACACCAGGGACGCCCCAGAGGAAACTTTTCAGCTGTCTGATCCACAGCGAATCCTGGTTGCAGCTGTCCGTGAACAGTGATGACAGTGGCCTCTTGCTGGCTGTTGAGAGACTTACCAGGGCACACTTAGTCCTCAGGTGCAGAGGAGGTTGTAGGGGAGCTGTTCTAGAACAGAAGGTGCTGGGGGTCCTTCAGGCAGTGGGTTACACGGCAGAGCAGGAGGCAGGGGGCTCCCCCAGGAATCCTCTGCACGCCCACTCATCCTTCTGGGGGATTCTCCGGAGCTGGGGAGCCTCCACTGGGTGAGGATGGTCTGGCCCCAAAGTTGCCAACTTGAACAGGGGTTCTTGAGCCTCAGTCCTGTCCTAGTGATAAAGGGAACCTCCTCCAGGCTCTCACAGGAGAGGCTGGGGCACCTGGGCCCTGGCCAGGCACAGAGCAGGTGACAGAGGGTCTGGGGGAGCTGTCTGGAAGAGGGGACCCACATAGTAATGGCTCCAGCACCCAGCACTTACTGCCCTCCAGGCACTCCATGCCTCATATGGTACTCAATCCCACCACCACCCATAGACATGGGTGCTCAGGGTCCTGGCTTTATAGGTGAGGGGGAGAACAGCACAACCAGCTTAATAAACTTGCCCATAGCTACCCAACTTTAGTGGTACCCAAGTTTAGTGGTTAAGGCTCTGGGGTCAGGACTTAACCACTGTGATGCTGCCTGGCCGTGGTCCCAAGACCTAGATGCATCCAGGGTCCAGCAAGTCAGCAGGCAGCTTCTCAGGTTTTCTATTGGAGCTAAGCATTCTTGTCTAACATCTTCTAGGCCAGGGGTGTCCAACTCATTTTCACTGGGGACCACATCAGCCTCGCGGTTGTCTTCAAAGGGCTGAATGTAATTTTAGGACTGCATAAATGTAACTACTCCTTAATAGTTAAGCAAGAGCTCGGCACTGCTGCCAGGTAGAAACAAGGTGCTGGGCTGGATAAAACAAGGTGGGGGGCCAGATTCAGCCCACGGGCCTTGTGTTTGCCACCTGTGTCCTAGGCCTTCCAGCGCTGCTGGGAGTGAAATGAGGTTCTTGTAAGGCACCTGGGGCGAATCCAGGCACAGAGTGGGTGTGCAGCTGCCTCCTGGCTCATTGCTCACATGGGTGGGGGTGTATTTCCTGAGAAGCTGCCAGCTACTGAGAGACTAGGGATTTTATTTTCAGTGGGTTGGGGGTGGGGGTAGGGGAGATGACACAAATCCCTACCTTTATGAAACTTACATTCTGGTGGGAAAGACAGGAAATAAGTGAGATAAATAAGTAAGAGGAATAGACATTTAAATGGTCATATGTGCCATAGAAAAAAAGCAGGACAGGAGAGGAGTGTGGGATTCCATTGCCTGGGAGGCCAGGACAGGCCTCACTGAGATGGTATCAATGCACTTGATTCCCCAGGGCTGGCAGCGGTAAGCCAAGTGCTCCACCCTGCGCCCCATGACTGCAGGGGCTGGAGAAGCAGCGTACAAGCCCCAGTGCAGATGAAGAGCACATCAGGGGCCCAGACTCCTCGGCGCTGGCATCTGTAGAAAAATGAGGAGTCATGGTCTTGAAGGCTCCAGAGTGTTCAATTTCTGTAAAAACAGGGCCAGGGACATGAAGACAAGAAACTGCACAAAGGTGAACGTCCTCGACACAAGTATCTGATTACAATTGTACTGTGTTTTACTGTATGATATGCAAAATTTAAAACTTGGGGTAGCAGGCAAAAATGCTTGAATTTGAGCTTTAAAACATGTCTTACTTAAAAGCATTAGAAATTCTGCCAGCTAATATGCTGAGGAGGCAGCTGCAAGGCCCCTAAATGCATGTGTGTGGCCTCAGGGTACTGTGGGGGGCACCCTGTGGTGGCCCTGGAAGTCTTCTAGATTGTGGAATGAATAGATGGAGCCTTGAGGTGTGTGTGGGAGTGTGCATATGTGTGTTTACATGTATTTCTGTGTGTATTCTGTGTTAGTGTGCAGGTGTTTGTATGTTCATGCACGTGTACATTTATGTTTTATATGAATGTGTAGCATGTGTTTTCATGTATGAGAGTATGTACACATGTGTTTCTCTGACAGTATGTTTCTCTATGTGTTCCTGTGGTTTAGTGTATATACATGTGTTCTCTCTGTGTGTACATGTTTGTGAGGGCAGGGGTACAGTGTGTCAGGTTCTGTCCTCATTTTGTCTGAGGTCAGGAGTCTCTGACTCCTTAGCCTCAGGAGTTGGCATTTACCCCTCTTTGCCTGAGGACAAAGCAGGGTCTGTGGGATGTTCCCAGCCCTGGTCCTGATGCTGCCAGCTGCTTTCTCCTCCCCAGGAAGGTAGTGTGAGGGGCATTGGCAGGGGATGGGGCACAGCACTAGCACTTAGGCTGAGCCATCCCACTTGTGCACACTTTCATGAGGTCCCAGCACCCACTTGTTCCCTGCTGGGAGCAAAAGGAGAGAAAAGTATACTAAATACCCAGAGGAGAGGCTGAGCTGAGCCATCCCAGTCTGCCTTTTCTGTACCAGGCAAGACAACGGGGCATGAATCTGCCCCAGCCTCTAAGCCTGGCACTGGGATATCTCAGTCCAATGCAGCAGTTTCTGGTCTCCTGCCCTGGCCCTTGGGCATGGTGGCTACAGTGCCTCTCAGGCCTTTGCCTCCAACCAGGGGGCAACCCTTGCCTGTTTCCTCTTGGCTGCAGAAAAGGGGCTGAGCTTGTTTGGGAAGCCAGAATGCCAGTCCGGGAGGAGACTATGCTGCTTCCACCTGCTTGGCTGCCTGCCCACCTGCGTTTCAGCTCAAGAAAAGATATGGGGTCTCTGACTGGCTCCTTCCTCTGCCAAAGGAGGCTGTAAGCCCTTGCCTAGCTATGAATCAGTGGGGCTGCCTTGTAGGGAGGAGGAGGTAGGGAGCCTCTTTTCCCTGAGCCATCCTGTGTAAGGCATTTGGCAGGGGCCACTCTCCCAGGCTCTCCGAGGCCATCAGCTCTCAACCTAGACTGACTTCAGCAGCGGAAGAGGCCTGTTGGCTCCCCAGGGATAGAATTGGATCTGGTCTCAGGGTTGTGGACTCCAGGGATCAGATCCAGCAGGGCGATCCTCCCTTGCTGGGCATGGTCCCTTGGTTCAATGCATATGGGCTTTCCCTGTGTGGCAGTAAGCCTGGCTGGGGGTCATGCTGGATTCCCTTCCCACCAGGTGAGGGTGTGGAGTGGGGCAAAGGGTTTCCCCCCACCTCAGTGTGGGAATCCCAAGGGAGGGCTCTGCTGTGACCAGCCAGAAGAGGGCCACTACTAGAAGGGGTGCAAAGTGCTTCCCCAAAGAGACTTGTATGGTAGAGACCAGTCTATAGATTGATGTTATCATCCTGTTTTACAGAGAAGGAAATCC
This sequence comes from Anoura caudifer, assembly GCA_004027475.1. Taxonomy (NCBI): domain Eukaryota; kingdom Metazoa; phylum Chordata; class Mammalia; order Chiroptera; family Phyllostomidae; genus Anoura; species Anoura caudifer. The sequence goes on from PVKU01003793.1 coordinate 153,542, forward strand.
AGACGCCTGGGAGAAAAAAATACCTAATCCATATCATGTGGCTGGAAGCAGTGCGCTGGGTTTTGAAATCAGGTCCAAAGGAGTCCACAGGACTTTACTCCTCCATATTGCAGGTCTCTCCGTGAGGAGCCTTTGGAGGGCTTGGAGGTTCCTGACCCCTTAGGGCAAAGGCTGGGCCCTCTGATCTGTGCCCTTGGCTTCCTGGCCCTGCTTTCCAGGTGTTAATTCCTGTCTTGACCTCTAGGTGTCACCCACCTCGATGTCTGGTCCTGGCTTAGCAGGGCAATCCCTTTGGTTACTTGCTGCTCAGGTGGAAGGCCTAGGCTTCCTCCCTCCTGTAAGCTCCAGGGTCTCAAATATGGCTCAGCACCCCAGCGAGCCAGCATATCTGGAGGTTCTGGAGGAGCGGGGAGCAGGTCAGCAGACCCCGCAGGTGGAGTGTGGGCAGCACGAGGACACCTCTAGCCCCTTCTTCCCCGAGTCCCCTATGCCGTTCACATCACACGCAAGCACAGGTGGGGTCTTAGACACTGCTATCTGTCAGGTTGTGAATATGAGCTGGTCCTTGATGGAGTGACTCCATTGTCCAGGCTCCATTGATGAGCAAATTCCAGTTTCTCATTATTCCTGTGCTGGGTTTCCTCTCTTTGCTGATCCTTCACCTCTCATTTGCTGACTCTACAGCTCCAGCCCACTGGGACAGAAACGCCTGGACATTCCAGCCCCGGCCCCATTTGTCCTTGCTCAGAAGGGCACCCCAACTACCTTCCACGTGGCTACTCCTCTGCCCAGGAGGAGTAACCCAAAACACTCATCAACTCCTGTGTTGAGTTTCTTCACAACACAGCCGACATGTATTTTATCCTCACGGACTTGGGTGAACAGAGACAGCAAGTTATTTCTCTGCAGGAAAGTTCTGCTTGGCTCACAGCCCCCATTTTTGCCTCAGCCAGCACCTTGACCATCTGAGGTAAGTCAGTGACTTTGTTTACATGCAGTCACTTTGGGTGAAAGCCTCCTGTGCTTGGCTAGGGAAGCTATTCCCCTTCCACCTTTGCTTTTTGATCAGGGTGACTTTGGTGGGTGGAACTGGGGTGGATGGCATCCCATTTTTGAGGCACCTTCTGTCTTCCCCCATCCCACTGCCACACCTGAGGGGTCACTGGTCCAGCCAGGATCAGGAGGCCTTGTGCCTCCAGCTCTTGCGGTCTCACCATCATCTCTGCTTCACCTCCCAACCACATGGCCTCTTCTGCCACCTGTTCCTGAGGTCGGATGGGAACAGGTGCTCTGAATGGGTGTCACCTGAGGGGTGTGGTGCTGGGTCCTAACCAAAGGAAGTCCTTCTTCACTGTTTGATATTCCCACCAGTAAGAAGGCAAATTGCCAGCAGCCACCTCTCACCGAACAAACTCAGCTAACAGTGACACCAACGGCACGAAATTATGCCTCACTGGGTGCCCTGTCCACATGCACACTCTTGCCTAATTCTCAGGCACTCACTGAAGCAGGTGCTGTGAGTGTTGCTGACTATGTCACCTGCTGAGCAGGGTAAGAACAAGCTATGGGTAAACCCAGACTCATTCGACTCCAAGCTCAGGCTGCCACATGACTGGCTCCTGGGAGGAAGGTAATCAGAGGGACCTCCAGTGATAAACTATGTCAGAGTAAGTAAGCAGTTCCACAGAGCCCAGCACAGCACCCAGCCCTCCCTTAGCCACAGTCCTGACCCATCTCTGCCTCTGGAGGAGAACAGGGTGGCGTAATGGAGAGAAATTGGAAAATGAGCAAAAAGTAAGGGAAGAAGGAAAAGAGCCCAAGGAATACCACCCTTCTGCCTTTTTGGGAGGTTCTGCTGCCTTTTTTTTTTTTTTCTTCCCGGGAGGACAGGGATGCATGCTGGGTGACTCACTCCCTCCAGGCTGCTGGAACAGAATGTCACACGCTGGGCAGCTTATAAACCGCAGGCATTTATTCTCACAGTTCTGGAGGCTGGACGTCTAAGGTCAGGCACCAGCACAGCGGGTTCCGGGCAGAGCCTGCATCCTCCCTGAATGCTGTCTTCTCACTGCCACCTGACTGGGCAGAAGGGGTGAGGGAGCTTTCTGGGGTCTCTGTGTCTAAGGGCATTAATCCTGTTCCTAAGAGCTCCACACACACCACCTCATCACCTCCCAAAAGCCCCACCTCCAAATACCATCCCACTGAGGAATAGGATTTCAACAAAACTTTGAGAGGACATAGATATTCAGCCTCCCCCCACTCTCAGCCTCTCCAGACCCATCCAGGTCCCTGAAACATCATGCTATTCGATGTTTGTGCTTTGCATGCGCATCTGCTGGAGGTACTCAGCCACTCCTATCTGACCGCCAGCTAGAAACACCTCCGAGCCCTCAGGACCCAAGTTGTGTCACCTGTCTGTGTGCGATGCCTCCCCCAACTTCCCCTGACATTTGACTGTCTACACCCTGGCTCTCTCTCTGCTAGCTCTTCATCAGTCTTAATAGCTGCCTCCTTGTCTCATGTCTTCTGGAGCCTGGAAGCTCCTTAAGGACTGTGCTGTAAAATATTTTAAAACAATTTTTATTATAACACCTTTCAAATGTTGAATAACCACAGAAAATAACAAATATGTATTCACCACTCAGATCTGATAGGGAATAACAGCATGCCACATTCATTTTACCTTTCTCTTTGAAGAAATAAATATCAGAAAGTACAACTAAAGCCCCACTGTCCCAACTCTGTTCCCCCTGCTCCCAGGCTTCTGAAGTGGAATGGAATCTCTATTCAACATGATGCTCTCCGAGAATTATCCATGTTAATTTATGTAAATACGCTTTGTTCACTTGTGTCACAATGATGTTAAGAATAAATCACAGTTTATTTATCCTTTCCCCTCTGGATAAATAGATTTGTTTTGACTTTTCAGCAGTGCAAACCTGCTGCAGGGAGTGTTCTTGCATGTGTCTCCTGGGCTCACAGGTTTCAGCAGGTAACCTGGTAGTGTAATTGTTGGCTCACAGGTACATGGAGTCTGCGCATCCTCAACTTTGATAGCTGTTGCTTGGGTTCTCACCAGGGTGTTGTACCTGTTTCCATGCCCCTGAGGGCTTCACTTCCAGGCTGCCCCCAAACCTCACCAACACTTGCTATCATGAGCCTTTTAAATTTTTGGCACTCTCACTAGAAGAAAATGATGTTTGGTGTCATTTGCATTACCCCATGGCTGATGAGGCTGAACCTTTTTTTCATGTATTTTTGGTCATTCTAGTTTTCTGTGAATTGCTGTTTTTCCCGATGGTTTGTTTGCCCTTCTATGTCCTGGAGCTGACGCCTTCGGCTGTTATACACAACCATATCTTATCCATCAGCACAACTCCGCATGTCCCCCCACACAGACACAGGGCCAGGCCGTGGCCGATGTTTGCTGAAAAGGGAAAAGGGAGGAAATGAGCCTCTGGAACCAGGTGAGCCAATGGGAAGCCCTGTATGAGCACAGGTCCCGTGTAAGAGTTGGGTCTGCCTGGAAACGAGGCTCTGGGGACTAGACTCTGAGTGGATAGGGAGGAGGTGATGGCCAGGCAGGGCAAGAAGATAGAAGTTCAGGCCCTAAGAAGGGATTTGGATGAGTCAGAGGCTGTGCTTGAAAGAAAGCCTGTGTTGGGAGCATGTTGGGGAGGAGAAGCCAGAAAGGGCTGAGCAGGAGTGGCTCACCCCACGAGGAAGGGGGAGAGTGTGACTTCTGTGAGCCCAGGACAAAAGAGCTGGGCAGGCTGCCAAGTCCATGACCTTCTCAACTCTACCCTCCATGAAGAGTGTCCGGTTCTTGCTAACTCTCTGGGCAACAGTTATTCTGGAGGCCTCTCTAAGCTCTTTGGGAGGCGCTAAGAAGTGTGCTAGAACAATCCCCTTCCCAAGGTGAATCCATTTGCAGCAATCCTCAGGACTCACATTTAGACACTTTTTTTTCCAGTTTCTTTCTATCATGCTATTGTTATGAGTCATTAAACAGGCTCCCAGGCTCCCTCCATTTGAACACACACTTGAGGGAGGTCAGCTTCTGGGTGCTCTGTGGGGATGATGAATGAGTGGTCTGTCTTCCAGTATTCAACTTGGGGGAAGTGGACAATGCAGGCCTGAGTGTGAAACCTGTCCTTGATTAGCAAAGATGCTCTTGCGGCCACAGTGCACGGCCAGAATTCAACTCTCACCTATGTGTGAGTGATTCTTTAAATAAATAAAGTTCAAAATAAGCTTTGAGAGGGCAGGAATTGTAACTGACATTGCCCCCTGTCCCAGCACGTACAATATACCTGGCACACAGGAAGCACTGGCAATAATTTATTCAATCAGTGAATGAAGGGACCAGAATATTCAAGGAGGGAATGAAGGGAACACTCAACACTCTAAAGATGGTGAATCTCCCTGAATTTGTCTATAACTAGAATTCCAGTCAAAGTATTAACAGGGCTTTATTAATTAATTTATTTATTTATTTAAGCATTTAATCAGATTATTCCTAAAGTTCATCAATATAATGAACATAGAACAACTAAAGAAAATCCTGAGATGAAACATTTCTAGATAGTAAACTTTCAAATACTAAACCTATTACAAAGGGACAGTAATTGAAAGAATATGGTACTGGTACAGAAATGGATATATTAATGGACAATATTAAATATGGAAATATAGTCAGGTAATATTAGAAATTATTTCATGGTAAAAGTGGCATTTCAAAACAGTAGAAAATGATTGCCCTACTGGTAGTGTTGCAACCTCTGGCAAAATATTTTGAAAACCAGGGCAGTCGATTCCTGGCCTCATCCATGCACAAGAATAAGCTCTAGATCCTGGGGTGTGTGGTGTTTTCTAGAGTACATGTCCAAAACCCATCAGGCCAGGCTTCTCCTTAACTTCAGCCCCTTCAACAGAGGGATTGTGGGCCCATCCCCCCATTCCTGACAGTGGGCCTGTCAGGAAAGGTTACTGCTCCTGATGCATGTGGGTCCCTGGGTCTACACTGGCCCTTTCTGCCCAGGGGATTGTGTAGGGGTGTGAGGGATTTGGGGGCTAAGGAACAAGATACTAGAGGCAGTAACATACAGCACAATTTGTTGGGTGACGAGTGGATGGAGCTTTATATGGGGAAGAAGCTCTGTGCAGCAGGAGTCTCTGCAGAGGCTATGGCAGCTCAGAGGCTATGGTTGCAGCTCAGAGTGGGGAAGGCCAGGGAACTCCCTGGGTCAAGGGGATCAGAGAGGGTCTTGTGTGTCTGATGACATGCTCAACAGCATGGTGGGGAATCTGAGCTCTGAGCTTGGAAGAGCCTTGCTAGTTTGGATTCTGACAACTGCAAAGCCCCATCTTTTTGATCGCTAACAGCTGGGGTGAGGTGGGGTATGCAAAGCAGGTAGTCTATTAAAGGCTAAACATATGCTTGTTTGGACTATTTTAAAAATAATTGGATGTATAAAAATTTGAGTTTGGCACTGGCAGGCTTTTGAGCTATAGGGTGTCATCCTGCAGTGAAGAAAATAAACAATCTAGAGGCCAATGCACATGGGCCATCTTTGACTCATGTACATGATAAGTCCCCTCAGCAACCTAAGTGGCCATGGATGCTTGGGCCACCTTCTCCTTTGCTGGAGCAGCCATGCATGAGAAAAGGAGGGCCTAAAGGTTGGATTAATTTTCCAAGATTCCCAGGTGATTCTGATGTTTTAGGCACACTGGAAACCATGGCCCTAGGTCAATGGTCCTCAGACCTCATTGCATGTTAGGCTATTTGAGGTAGAGGTGAGAGTGGGAATACCAATGGTGCTTTCAGAGCATATTAAAACCCAGACCATGCTCCCAGGAATTCTAATTTACTTTTGAGGTCAGGCAGGAGGCAGGTAATCCTTCAACTTCCAGATAAGTGTAATGTGTGGCTAAGGTTGAGAATTACTGTGTTGGGTCTGGGGAGAGGGAGTCGGTGCAAGCTTCTTCCAGCTGAGTTGTGATGCCTATAAGTGCAGGGAGGGGGAGTGGCCAGTTACTGCGTGCTGACACATTACACGTGCCAGGCATTGTGCTGTTTGCATTATTATCTCATGTGGGCTTGCATAATTTCATACAGAAAACCACTCCACATTGCTTCCCACTCTTCCCTGTTCCCTTCTCAATGTCATTCAGGCTTTCCCAAGAGTTTCCCTTGATTGGTGGCCACATAGCCCAGAGCGGGGTACCCTGCTCCTTCCATGATGTTTGACATAACTTGCCCTTTGCCTGGGCACACCTCACTTCAGCTTCTTCAGGAAGGTCATTGGGAAGTGTTTCTGCCCAAGGGCTCTGTTCCAAGTGGGGAGTGTCATTGAAGGAGCCTGAGGATATGGGAAGGAAGCATGACCACAAATTCAGCCCTAAACCCTGAGGACAGAGGGTCAGCTGTGAGTAGAAAGATAATTCCCAGGCTCTGGGAGCAGGTCAGAGCATCTGCCAGGGTTATGTGCCAAGGCTGTCCTTGCCCTCCTCTCACAGGCTTCAGTGTCAGGGGTGCTGAATTTATCAATTTTTCATTACAACCTTGACTTTCAGGCAATAGCTAGAGATTGTTGGCTATGTGATCTTGGGTGAGCCATTGCACTTTCTGTGCATCATTTCCCTTCCTCCTTCCAATCAGCCTCTGATAATCATCATCATGATCCTGATCATAGTAACAGTCAGCCTGTTTTGCACATTGCTATACCAGGCAATCTGCCAAATTCTTTCACATAACATATCATTAAGTGCACAAAACAATTTTATGAGGTTGGGACTGGTCTCATCCCCATTTTACAGATGAGTAAACTGAGGCATAGAGAGGCTAAGCAATTTACCCAAGGTCACGGAGGGAACAAGAGGCAAAGCTGGATTCAATCCCACAGGCTAACCTCCTCACCATACTGAAGCAGGTGGGCTTTCTCACCCCAATCCATCACCCCTCACTTGTTCATGGCGCCCGCTGTAAGGCCTCTTTCTGGTGCCAGTGCAGCCTTCTCATCCTCAGTATTCCACTGGGAGACAGAAAACACATCAGTTATCTGAGCAGACAACATTTAACATAAGGAATTCTGTACTAGATATAAAATTATTAACTGCATAATTGAAAGGGTACAAAGGAAATTCTAAGGTATCACAGAGTAAGTGACTGCAGGAAGCCTCACCCACTCCTAGGGCTGGAAGAATAAGGGAAGAGAATAGAATTTTTAAAACTAAAGCTTGGAGAGGAGCCCCATGGGCTGGGGTACTCAGCCTGCTGGGAATGGGCACACTTGCTCATGATGGGTCTCAACAGTAGGTGGTGGGCGGGTAGAGTGGGATGGAAGAATCGTGGACTGAATCCAGCTGCTGCCCCCACTGCTGGAAGGGACTGCGTTAGTCACGGCTAGGAAGTGTCGCTGGGGTGACACTCACAGGAACGAGAGGCAACAGGAAGGGGCAAGAGCTGCTTAACTGCCCAGCCTCCCAGTCTTCCTCCAGCACCGCCTAGTGGCAGGGTCTAACAGGAGCGGCTTGCAAAACAGGAATGGGCTTTGCACGTTTTTGATTTCAGCATCACAGAACTGACATAGAAGGGTGGGTTTGGAGCTAAAAGACAATTACTTAATAACTGCCAAAACTTCCCATGGCCAAGGTTGACACCTTGTCTTTCATACCTGAGGACATACCCCTAACCCACTTTCTCTTGCAAGCCAGGTGAGCTCAGCTTAGCTTTCTGGCAGCCCTGCAATGCCTTGGTTTCCCACATAGCCATTGTTACCTTTCTGTGGGATGCAGATGGTCAAGTGCCAAGCTTTCTCTTCAGATTGAACTGAGAAATGTACATAATATATCATCTGCATGCAGGGCTGGAGACTCAGCGTTGTCCACATCCCACTCCTGGGTGCCCCAGAGTCCATACTCTGCCATGAGTCCCAGGCCCCTTCCCAGAAAAATTCAGTGCGAATGGGGAAGGAGGGAAGCTGAGTCCACTTTATTCCCTTCCTTCCTCAGGTTGTACAGCTCCTCCCTGTCACATGTGTTCTCCCAAGCATGACACCAACACAGCAGTGGAGTTGGACCTTTATGGAAAGGAATAATTTTATTTCTCAGGAAGGTGGTGAACATAAGGTAGACTTGAGCAATATCAAAGCAGAGTATTAATTAAATATCTTCCTAAGAGTTCTCTCTGGGTTTCCATATTCCAAAGACTAACAATAAAATTAACTCCGAAGTTACTGAACTGAGAAATATACAATTATAGTCTTGTTGGTACAATAAAATGGAAAGGAATGGTTAAGCATTTAATTGACGTCCAACAACAGGCAATATTATGTTAATTAGACACCAATTATGGCAAAGTACTAACTGATATTTGATAAGCCTTCTAACTGATAACCAATGTTTGCTCTGCCAAATTAAATGGCTTGGTGGGCCATGTTTGACAGCTGGGTGGGGGGTTATGAAAGCCTGCAAATGAATGGTGTAAGTTGGTGATCGAGTTTCATTTTTTTACATGTAGCTGTACAGATCTCCCAACACCATTTGTTGAAGAGGCTATTTTTAGTCCATTTTATGCTTCTTAACAAAAATAAGTGCAAGGTGGATAAAAGACTTAAATATAAGTCATGACATCATAAAAGTCCTACAGGAAAACATCGGCAGGAAAATCTCAGACATTCCACACAGCAACATCTTCACTGATATGTCCCCTAAAGCAAGGGACATAAAGGAAAGAATAAACAAATGAGACCTCATCAAATTAAAAAGCTTTTGCACAGCTAAAGAAAACAGCATTGAAATGAAAAAAGAACCAACTATATGGGAAAACATATTTGCTAATGATACCTTGGACAGGGGTTTGATCTCCAAAATATATAAAGAACTCACATGACTCCACTCCAGGAAGACAAAAAACAAACAAACAAAAAATGGGGGAAAGACTTTAACAGACACTTCTCCAAAGAGGACACACAGAGGGCCCAGACACATGAAAGTATGCTCAGCATCACTAGCCATCAGAGAAATGCAAAACCACAGTGAGATACTACCTCACACCAGTCAGAATGGCCATCATAAACAAATCAACAAACAAGTGTTGGAGAGGATGTGGAGAAAAGGGAACACTAGTGCACTGTTGTTGGGAATGCAGACTGTTGCAGCCACTGTGGAAAACAGTATGGAATTTTCTAAGAAAAGTAGAAATGGAACTGTCTTTTGACACAGCAATTCCATTGCTGGGATTATATCCTAGGAATCCTGAAACACCAATCCAAAAGAACCTATGCACACTAATATTCATAGCAGCACAATTTACAGTAGCCAAGTGCTGGGAGCAACCTAGGTGCCCATCAGCAAATGAATGAATCAAAAAACTATGGTACATTTACACAATGAAATTCTACACAGCAGAGAGAAAGAAGGAGCCCCTACCCTTTGTGACAGCATGGATGGAACTGGAGGGCATTATGCTAAGTGAAATAAGCCAGGCAGTGAGGGACAAATACCATAAAATCTCACCTTTAACTGGAACCTGATCAACAAAAGAAAAAAGCAAACAAAATATAACCAGGCACATTGAAATTAAGAACAATCTAACAATAGCCAGAGGGGAGGGGGTATGGGGCAGTGGGGAGAAGGGTTTTCAGGACCTACTATAAAGGACACCTGGACAAAACCAAAGGGGAGGGTGGAAGCAAGGGAAGGAGGTGGGTTTGGCTGGGGTAGGGGGAAGTGGTGGGGGGAAATGCAGATAACTGTAATTGAACAACAATAAAATAATTAAAAAAAGAAGACTGCAAATGCTTGGCAGCTTCCAGGAACCTATCTCTAGAACATCCACTCCTTGGGAAACACTTCCAAGAGTAATGATTGGTCTTGGGCTTTTCTCCTGATGGAACTAGGCTTCACCTGCCTTAGATACAAATAATCTTCCTGTTCCCTGTCCTCTCAGCTGGCTCAGTCCTAAGTCTGAGCCCAGTTTTTGTGGACTTTACAATTAGACCTATTTGAATGCTAAGCCTGGCTCCTCTACTTCAAAGCTGTGGTCCCTGTGCAATTTGGCCAACTGTTTCCTCTGAGAGGAAAGTGCTAGCCACAATGCTTAGCACAAAGCAGGAGCTTAAGATGTTTTGGTTCCTCTTTCCTGTCCTCTTTCCCTTCTGGTCTGCTATTCTAGCTTCTGTGCTATGGCTTTGTTCCACACTCTTGGATTGTGGCCCTTTGTTCCACACCATATTTCCCAGTGCTCCACCTGAGCTGAGACCAAGCTTGGACTACTACCTGAACAATAGTGGCTTGAGTCTGGGATTTAAATGCTGGTTCCATCACTCATTACCTATGTGACACTAAGCCAATTACTTCTCTGTTCTTTAGTTTTCTCATCCATGTTGTGAAAATAATATCAGTACTTACCTTGTACAATTGATGAAAGGATTTAGGATGATGCCTGTGCTTATGAAGAGCTTAACATATGTTGTCTATTGTAATCCCCAGACCTAGTTGCCTAGGTTGAAGCACTAAACTTGATCTTCAGCTAGGTAATTTGATTTTTTTTTTCCAGCAACCAACTCTTGAGTACATTTATGCTTCCACAATCCCCTTTTTTCTGGGTAGCAACATGCCAAGTGTCTTCATTCCATCTTCTTTACCTCCTTTCTCTTGAGGACTGCCAGATCAGGTCAAATAGACTCAGGCTGGGTAATGTGGCCACTGCATGCTTTGTTCAGGGTGTGTACTTGTGTCTCTGTGTGTGCGTACTTGCATATTGGCATACACAGTGATTAAGAGTTAATGAGTCCTAGTTCTCTTAGAGTGGAAGAAAAATGTGGTGCTTGCTTTGCTATCAGTTGGCATTTAATTCTAAAATATCACTTGGGAACTTAGATTGCCTACCAAACTAGGTCAATTCAATGCAAGCTAATTTATCCAATGACTCATTTGCCAAAAGCCAATTCACCAAAAGTTAATTTGCTGAAAATAAATTTGCTGAATCATTAGGTCACTGAATGACCATTTCATTGAAAACTTCCCAACCCTCACCCTCATTTAGGTTGGATGGCTGCAGTTTTGCTGTCATATCAAGAAGCACATGTAAAGAGAACTCAGAAGCAAAGGTAAAGGATAGGCAAAGGTCCTCAAAAATAAAGAAGACAGGAACCTGAATTTAGGAGAAAGTCCAACTAACTATTCACAGTTAAATGCTGTCCATTTAGGAAGTGTGCTGCCTTTACACAGTGAATCATACAAGAATTTGTTATTTTGTTGACCAGGGAAGGCTGCAAGAAAGCTATGATAAAGCTAAAACAGAAATTAATTCTTAATAATTTGTCATCACTTACAAATTGGCTTTGGCAAAATGATTTTCAGTGAATCAGTCTATTTTCTTCCTCAGCATGACCTTAGCCCTCAGGTATATGGAGACTGAAGTGAAATGGCTAATTAGGAGAGGCTAGCCATCCCTAAGGAGAAAATAAAGGGCATTTGGTGCAGCATCTACATGTCATCTAAGACTGGGGCAGGGAAACCTGGGCGTGAAGGACAGGGTCCAACAGCCTGAGCCTCTGGGTGGTGGTAGGATTAATGATTAAGCCAGTAGTGGTTCTGTTTTCCTGGGGGCATGTTTAGAGGTTTGCCAGAACCAGGCACTGCCAACCCTGGGACATGCAGAAGCTCAGAGGTGACGTGGGCCTGAGGCAATAGGCAGGGCTCTGGGGAAGGACCATCATCAGCCCCAGACCCTTTATTAGAAGCAAAAAAGAATTGACAGGGACCTAGGGAGAGTCCCCAGCACACCAGGCTGAGCTAGGGATCCCAGGGACCCCAGGCTCCTTGAATGTAAGCTAACTTAATGAGAGGCAAAAAACTATTGTGTGCCCATAATGGTAAAAAAGCAATACTATTAACTGAATACACTGAGCATTTACTAGGTTCTAGAACCATGCTAAAGACTTGTGTACATTATCTCTCTCTCTCCTTTTTTTTTTTTTTTTGCTTCTACTAGCTTTGTTTTCAATAGCATTATCCAAGTCACAGCACCATATGTTGGTGGTAGAAAATGACACCAGTTGTTAACCTTGGTTCAGCAATCTCAGTTCTTCAGTTCTGGCTAAGACAAGAATTCAGAGGGGAGACTCAAATTATAAGAGAAAGTTTATTTAGAAAGCCACAGAGGTAGAAGAAAGAAGTGAGCTAAGAAAAGAAATTACAGCAAAAGAAGGGCCTTTAGAGCTTAGTGGAGAGAGGGTTGGTTGTGGGGGGTGGGGAGAGAAAGACAGAGACAGAGACACACTGAGAGAGAAATTGGTTGCCTCCCATACACACCCCAACTGGGAATCAAACTCACAACCTAGGTATGTGCCCTGACAGGGGATCAAACCAGCAACCTTTTGGTGGAAGGGATGATACACCAACCAACTGAGCCACTTGCCAGGGCTAATAGTTGATTTTTAATTCATATGATAACCTTTACCTTTTAATTGGAGTATTTATTTCTAAGATAAGGGTTGACATGTTTTAGTTTAAATATGTCACTTTGATGGCTTTTTTGCTATTGGTTCCTGCAGTCCTATGTTCCTTTCTCTTTCCTGTTTTGCTTTCTTATAGATCCATCAAGTAGTTTTTATTTATTCCTTTCTTCTCTGTTAGTTTGATGGCTTTTATAGTTTTTAAAATTATTACCTTAGACATTAGAGTAGGCATCCTTAATTTATTAAAGTCTAACAAATTTTATCTCACATCTCAATAATTCAAGGGCTTTAGAATACTTTAACTTAAGGCAGAGGTGTCAACTCATTTTCACTGGGGGCCACATCAGCCTCATGGTTGCCTTCTAAGGGCTGAATGTAATTTCAACTCCTTAATAGTTAAGGAGTAGTTACATGTATACAGTCCTAAAATTATTTCAGCCCTTTGAAGGCAACCACAAGGCTGATGTGGCCCCCAGTGAAAATGAGTTTGACACCCCTGACTTAAGGTATTTCTGCCTTTTGTACTATTTTTT